>VZDJ01000067.1:283182-330404 GCA_008694505.1 Cyanoderma ruficeps | reverse complement strand
TGTGTGACACTGTGTGTGACACTGTGTGTGACACCGTGTGTGACACCGTGTGACAGCCCCTCTGTGTCCCCACTGTGGCCTTCCCAGCCCATCCCAGCAGGGCCGGAGCTCCCCAGGCTCTGTGTCCCTCTGAGGGTGACAGGGAGGGCAGGGCCGCGCTCAGGGACACTGGGGCTGGCACCGTGTGCCCAGAGCTGCCAGCTCTGCCTGTCCCTGTCCCCGTCCCCACCTGGGTGTCCCTGACAGCTCCCAGCTCTGTCCCTGTCCCCGTCCCCACCTGGGTGTCCCAGACAGCACCCAGCTCTGTCCCTGTCCCCATCTGGGTGTCCCTGACAGCTCCCAGCTCTGTCCCTGTCCCCATCTGGGTGTCCCTGACAGCACCCAGCTCTGCCTGTCCCCGTCCCCACCTGGGTGTCCCAGGGCAGCCCCAATCCATTCCTAGCAGGCTGTGCCAGGCTGTGCCAGGCTATACCAGGCTGTGCCAGGCTGTGCCAGGCCATGCCAGGCTGTACCAGATGGTGCCAGGCTGTGCCAGGCTGAGCCAGGCTATACCAGGCTGTACCAGGCCATACCAGGCTATACCAGGCCATGCCAGGCTGTATCAGGCCGTGCCAGGCTGAACCAGGCTGTACCAGGCTGTACCAGGCTGTACCAGGCTGTGCCAGGCTATACCAGGCCATGCCAGGATGTACCAGGCTGTGCCAGGCCATACCAGACTGTGCCAGCTATACCAGGCTGTACCAGGCTGTGCCAGGCTGTGCCAGGAGCTCCCAGGCACAGAACAGATCCCACCGCGCTGCTGATCCAAGCCCATCCCGCTGAAATGGAGTTTTCCCACTCGGGCCCTGGGCAGCCAAGGGGGGGAACACAACTCCTCCCTCCCACCCCTCCCAGCTGAGCAGACCCCGGGCAGGCTCTGCAGCCCCTCCACCCCCGAGTGTTGCCCTGAGTTTTTTGTCTTTTTGTCTTTCTGCAGAACTTTCTCACGCGGCTTCATGAAAACAATGTCTGTTCTTAAAATGTTTACACACTTCTCCTCTGAGAGAAGAAATGATGGATGGTTGTTGTGGGGTGAAGTTGGGCGTGTTTTAATTTAGGAACACGAGAGAAAGGTTTCGAAGACAGAAGTTGTAGAAGGCTGTCTACTATTTTTATTTTTATTTTAAATATTTATAGATATGTACAGAGGTCAAGGGATTGGTTACATAGGTCACTACTCCTTCGACTTAGATGGTGGATATTATTGTCAATTATGGGGTTTTTTTATAGGAGAAGTATGTAAATATTATAAGAATAGATTTTATTTATATTAGTTGCATGTGAAAGTTTTACAGAAAGAGAAAGAACAGTAAAACTCAGGCAACAGATGGTGATGTCCACCATCCAGGCTGAGAGGTGACGACCTCTGTAGCCAATCTCTGGACCTCTGTGCAAATGTATATAATAGATCAGATTTGTAAATAAAGTAGAGAAGAGTTTTGCTCCCTCACTATGCTCTGTGCCTGCTTTCTTTCTGTCCCTGAAGTGGGACACGCTCAACCTCGGCAAGCGACACCTGAGCACCCCTGGGGCTGCCCCCCGTCCCCTGCAGCCCCCAGAGCAGCAGGGGTTGGCACAGCCACGCTGCTTTTCTGCCAGTTTTAGCTTTTTTTCCTGCCAAACGACTCCGTTTGCCGTGGCTGACTTCAGCAGGAGCAGACAGGAGCTCCCAGGCCAGGGAACAGCCCCTCTGCCTCCCCTGTGACAAAGGACAGGAGGAATCCCCCCGTGTGTCCCGTGGAAAATCCAGCCTGGGCAATGCTGCCCGAGCCTGCAGCAGCTAAAAGCTGATAATTTCAGGAGGAAACATTTTATTAATATTCGATTGGATAATATAAGGTAATTCTGGTAATATTTTGTTTAGCTTTGCAAAGTGCTTCGGAGATAAAGCGCCACTGCAACGTGTCAAGAGACATTATTATTATTTACCATTATTTGTGGTACAGAACAGCAAGGGATTTAATTAGATTCCATTGTAAATTCCTCTAGACAGGAGCCTGTCATTTGCGTGTCTATAGAACTATTTAAAGCAGGAAAAAAAACCAGAAGACACTAAAAGTCCTTGACAGTGTGAGGAAGAGCCTGGGAGCAGTTAAAAACATTCAAGAACTTCTTCAAAGATGATTATTATGATATTATGACATGAACAGAGTGCTGGGTTGGACCCACACTGAGGCTGATGGAGAGCACCCACAGCTTGAACTCGAAATATTTGAAATAAATCTGTTTGTTAGCATTAAAAATGTATTGGCACATTGCCATGATTAAAGATTTCACGGGGAAGAACATAAAATTAGGGTCAGAAAGGTAAACTTGAAGAAACTCCTCCACTCTGGGAGGTTTTTTTAGTAGCCAGGTTGTGTTCATACCTTTAAATACAGAGGGTGATCACAGACTGGGCTGGAAAAGGAGGGAGCAGCGGGACACAAAAGGAATTGCAATGGGAAATATTTCCATTTGACATCAGATGAAAACCAAGTTGAGCAAAACTCTGTCAGTGTTTGCAAGCCCTGAGCTGCAGCAAAGCCCCAGAGCTGGCTGGAAGCTGCATCAGGAGCAGTTGGGAGCTGCCACTGCCAAATCCTGCCAAATCTAAAGCCCAGATTGGAATATTCTTCACACAATATTTTCACAACAGATGCAAATTAAAAGAACCCAACCCAGGCACTGCTCCCCAGCGGGAATCTCGGTGCAAGGAGGGATGAAAAGGCAGCTCTGGAGCAGGGAGAGCAGGGCCAGGAACAGGGACAAGCCTGGAGCAGCCAGGACTGAGCCACCCCCTGCCAGAGCCAGGACAACAGAGATTTCTGGATCGCAGTCACCAGCAGCAAAACCCCCTCTGCTATTCCCAAAAATGTTTTCCAAGTTATTGGCCATAAAGTGGACGCTTCCAGCTTATTTGTCCTCCCCGCCCCATCCCAATATTCATTTCCCCTGATGAAACACAAAATGTGACCTCAGATTTCCCGAGGACTGGGAAAAGAGGATTTTGCAGTTCCAAACCCACCCTCCCCAAACACATGTTCTGCCTCTGACCTACCAACAAAAGCCACAAAAGCAACAAAAAGGAGAAGCCAAACTCCTCCAAGGCCCGGTGCTGCCAGCGCCTGTGAATGGGCATCGGAGGCAGATAATGCACTCCACACAAAATGCAAATCTGACAGATCCCACAGACCTGTAAAGCAATTTTAGCAAGTATTAAAGCTGGCTGATAGCTGAAAATCCGGTTACGAGCCCTGATAATATAAACCAATGTAGGATTAGAGCTTACAAAGTCTTGCTTAAAGGAAAAAAGACCATTAACAACATACTTACAAAGCAAACTTGCTTCTGAAAGTAAAAATAAGGCTCCCATGCAAGTAGCACCTCCCGTGCACTGATCCCGGGGCAGGAGCAGGGTGGAACATTTAGCGGGGCTGCTGACGGCCGGGAATTGTTTGTTTGATCATCTCTCTGCAAAGGTCAGCCCGGTCACATCGAGCAATTCACGGCTAATCCGGCCAAAAGTGCCCTTGTGGCCACCTACCCACGGTGCCAGGCTGGGAGCCGGGGCAGGACAGACTCCCGGAGCTGCTGTCACGCAGGACATCCCACGGGGAATGCGCAGCCAGGGGCTCTCTGAGCTCAGGATTACTCCCTAAAGCCTCGTCGCTGCAGGAGATGTTAATCTTGGGAGGTCACTGGCCAGACCTCCAGCTCCTCGGGGCTCTTAAGGATCTTAACCTTAACCAGGAGAGAGCCCTGCCAGCACCCAGCAGGGAAAATGGGCAAAGGGAGGCTCGGGAGTTTCATCCCTGCAGTGGGTCTCCGAGGGAATTTGCCCAGAGCACCCTGGGGTGGGGGTTCCTCACAGGGAGCAGCAGTTTGATCAGCCACGCCACTGAATCCCCATCAGCCTCACGGGGATTGGAAATATCCCCCCACACACATCCCCCCTCTGCAGGGTGTGGTTATGTGCAGCTTTAAAAAGGAGCTTCAGGATCAGAGTCATGGAAAGGTTTGGACTGGAAAGGACCTTAAAGCTCATCCAGTGCCACCCCTGCCATGGCAGGGACACCTCCCACTGTCCCAGGGTGATCCAAGTGTCCAACCTGGCCTGGGACACTGCCAGGGATCCAGGGGCAGCCACAGCTTCTCTGGGAATTCCATCCCAGCCTTTCCCCACCCTCCCAGCCAGGAATTCCCAATTCCCAATCTCCCATCCATTTCCTGTGTCCTGTCCCTCCATCCCTTGTCCCCTGGAGCCCTTTCAGGGTCCAAGGTCTCCCTGGAGCCTTTCCTTCTCCAGACTGGATGCTCTAAGGATTCCACAGGAGATTTAAACTGTTTTGGTGCCTGTGTGAGGAACTGCCTGTGCTCAGGAGGCTGCCCAGGACATTTATTCCCATGAATTCCGATTCCCATCTGAGGGATTCAGGAGAACTTTGCCTGCGTGTCCTGTCTGATTTTCAGGCACACACGCCTTCAATCTGCTGCCCAGTGGTGTTGTACAGGATGGAACATCAGGTAAAAAACCCCAACAGGCAGCCAAGACATTCCAGGGACATTATTTCCAGCCATTAAGGGAGGCAAAGTTTCACCTGAAAGATCCCAGGGTAACTCGCCCAAGGTGCTCAGGCTTTCTTGGTGCCTGCTGGCTTTAGAGTAAACATGGAGTATCTTGCAGGAATATCCCCTCGATGCTTTCTTGTCAGTCTCATCATTTTGTAAAATAAAATATTGTCTAGTGCAGCTCAGAGTGAAGGGTCTGAAAATCCCCATCAGTGAGTTTTGCAGACAAGCTTCACTAATCCCCAAAATCTAAGGGATAAGCACAGACAGGAACTACATGGAAAAAGATGTCACCCAGGCACCCAAAGGGAGGTTGTACATTTTTATCCAAGGGGATAAGAGCTCAAGATCCCAAGAAGTTTTTGCATTTAATGAATATCTAAACACTCAGCTGGCAGCCCTGACGGAGGACAGCTCACCCAGAGCAGAGCTGTCAGAGCTGGTTACTCCCTCCCTTTCCTCTTGTCACAGCGAAAAGCAGCAATTCCAGTTTACTGAAAACTAAAATCTGAGGGGACTGGACACTGGGCAGGTTGGCCAGAGAGGCTGTGGAGTGTCCAGCCCTGGGTGACTCCAAAGCCAGCTGGGCAGAGCACGAGCAGAGTCTGCTCTCCCTGTTTTGGGCAAAGATGCTGGGCTTAGGCTGTCAGAGCTTCCTTCCAGCCTCCTGAGCCTCCACAGCCTCCTCAGATCCAGCTTTTTGGAGAAAAGACATTTCTGTCCTTGCAGAACAGAAAGGTTTAACTCCCAGGAGTCAGTACTGAGCCCGAATCTGGCTGAGATTACACAAAATACTTTAATTTCATAGACTGTCAGAATGGTTTGGGCTGGAAGGGACCTTAAAGATCATCTCACTCCAACCTTCCACCATCCCAGGCTGCTCCAGGCCCCGGCCAACCTGGCCTGGGACACTTCCAGGGATCCAGGGGCTGCTCTGGGAATTCTATCCCAGTTTCTCACCACTCTCGTGGGGAACAATCCCTTCCCAATCTCCCATCCATCCATCCCTTCCCTCTGGCAGTGGAAGCCATTCCCCCTTGCCCCGGCACTCTCAAGTCTCCGCAAGGAGAGAAGCAAATTAAATTCCACCACGGAGCCGGATGGCAAGAAGATGATCAGGAATCTATTAAAGGCCCTGAAGAAACTGCAGGGCATTTCAGAGAGTGCTGACAGTTCCAGAAGGGTTTTGCTGCTTTCCCTCTGAAACTCCAGGCGGTTACATAACCCTGAATGCTAAAAGGGCTCCGTGCGTACGACTGTCAGAACCGGTATCTCCAAACTTCAGACATGCAAAGTCAGGAACTTGAAAGTTCAACACAAGGTTCATGTTCTGCCTTGTAAAAAAAAAAAAAAATCTGCAAGGGAAATAAAAAAAAAAAGGCACTTGCTACAGTTTCTTGTCCAGATTTTTTTCCCTTCCTTATTTCTCCTTCCCAGAGGGAATTTTCCGGCAGTGATTGCTTTGTCATCAATGGGGAGGTGGAACCACAGAGCTCCCCTGTCCCACCTCTGCTCTGCTCTCATTGCTCCAGGTCTGTTCTGCTGCTCCTGCTTCCCACCAGGAACGTCAGTCAGCTGCTCAGGAAGTGAGAAATCAGATTTATTCCTCAGAGCCCTGGACCACGGGACAGCTCCCACCTCTCCAGATTCCTCACCTGGAACCACCATCCACACACTCCTCTTCTAATAACAAAGGCACCTGAAGCTCTATTTTTAAACAAAAGACTCACTAAAAACTTATTTCCACTGCACTGGAAATACACCAGGGGCTCCAGGAGAGCTGGAGAGGGACTGGGGACAAGGGATGGAGGGACAGGACACAGGGAATGGCTCCCACTGGTCAGATGGGATATTGGGAAGGAATTTCCAGCTGTGAGGGTGGGGAGAGGCTGGGACAGAATTCCCAGAGCAGCTGTGGCTGCCCCTGGATCCCTGGCAGTGCCCAAGGCCAGGCTGGACAGGGCTTGGAGCAGCCTGGGACAGTGGAGGGTGTCTCTGCTTGGGCTTTTTGGTTGTTTTTTTCTCAGCCAAGTGGTACAACTAAGACACTTCTGTTTCACTTGGGGTTCCTTCCTAAAGCCATGATCCCTCTGCACATGCTTGGCAGGGAATATTTCAATCCACAGCCAGGCAAACCCCCCCAAACCTGTTCAGCAGGACGAGGTGATACAGAGAAATCTCCTGTGGGAACCCCAGGGCAGCAACACCAGGACTGAGCCAGCTGAATCCCTGCCCCTTTCCCTGGCCTTGCATCCTGCCTCACAACTGAGGAGACGAAGTCACAGGAAAACCTGTGGGAACCCTGCCCAGGCTGCCTCCCCTGAAATGAGTGAAGCCAAAACAGGATCAGTCCTGAGGCAAAAGAATCAGAGTGAGGAGTGGGCACAGGAGACCTGCCCAAACCCCACTGTGCTGGCACAGGGAGAGCCCCAGAGATCCAGAATCTTGGAATCATCCAGGTTGGAAAAGATCTCCCAGCCCATGGAGACCCCCCTGTGCCCAATCCCCACCCTGTCCCCAGCCCAGAGCACTGAGTGCTGGGGAAAATTGATTTGTAGGCTCACATGGTCTGTATCTATATGCAAACTTGGAGAGAAAAAAATGCTGACTTAAAAATTCCATAGAACAGGACAGACATTGAGAGAGAAATGGAACTAAAATAAGTTTCAGATGATGGCCTTGCAAATAGACTGGATACTTTGGAGAAATAGAACTGTGAAAGGTGCATCGTGGTAGGACCCATGAAGGGTAATTTTAGATAATTGGCTTTAAGGCATCAACAGCATTGTGTGGCAAAAGCTGACAGGCCAAGAAATGCCTATAATGGATTGTAATTAAAAAATAGTTTGGCTTCTGATTGTGATGGCGTAAATTATAACATCTGTACCCTTCACATGAGACTGAAAATGGAATAAAAATTTTATAACACCTCTCAGCTGCCCCATCTCTGAGTCAAAAAAAGGCATAATCCAACAAATGTCACCTCCAGGTGTCCTTGGACATCTCCAGAGATGGGCACTCCAAACCTCCCTGGGCAACTCCAATGCCTGACCACCCTCTCCATGGAGACATTTCCCCAAAATCCAATCTGAACCTCCCTCTCCTCCTGTTGCTGTTCCCTGAGAGCAGAGCCCAATCCCCTCAGCTGTCCCCTCCTGTCAGGGAGTTTGGGAGGAGCAGAAGTTCCCCCTGAGCCTCCTTTTCTCCAGGCTGAGCTCCAGCTGGAGTCTCCTCCTGCCTGTGCTGGCCTGGCCACAGCTCCTGAGCACGGAGATCTCCCAGCCACGAACACACAGGGCTGGGAACGATGTGACAAACACCCCGAGGGACAAAACTTGGGTGTAAATTAAGGATCACCTGCACTGCTGTGACATCTCCCACCGAGCTGTGCAGCTTTAACGCCCTCCTGACTTCCAGAGCAGCCTGGTGGGAACCCCAAGGAGTTTAGGGGGGAACTGCAGCCCCTCCATGGCCAGTGCCACCCCAGACAGTGGGGACAGCATGTCCCCTGTGCCGGCGGCACGGAGCAGTGACAGTGCAGTTTGCAGGGCTGTGACCCGCAGCGCTGTCAGCCCTCGTTGGGAGCAGGGAAAGGCAATTCCCCCTGAAAGGGCTGTTACCAAATTTAAACGGCTTTCTCCTGATTCAGGGAACGCTGCAGTTTAAACTCTCCACGCTGAGCTCCTCAGCGGGGCAGATCTCGCTGCCCTGGCACGGGCTGAGGACTCTGACCGTGCTCCACTCCAGGGCAGGGTCAGGAGGAGGGCAGGACGCCGCAGAGCAGCACGGAGCAACCTGCAAAGGTCACTGCTGAGCTTGCTGCTCAGACCTTTCAAACAGGGACACAGGAACTGCCACCCTGGAGGGGATTTCAAGGCTGGCAGGTCTGCAAGTTCCCTTCCCCCAGGAAAATTGAAGCAGTCTCTAGGACAGGGACACAGATCTCTCCTGAGCCCCTGGAGAAAGGGGGAGGGATGAGCAAACACCACCAGAGACACACCAGACCCAGCCAAGGAAGGCAGGAATTTGGAAGGTGAGCAGGAGCAGCTGTAATGGAGCTGTGAGCTGAGAATGTGCTGTGGGGACTCCCAGGTGTGTGGGGCCTCCCTGGGGCTCAGGAGCAGAGGACTGGCCCAGGTTGCTGGGACAGGTTGGACACTCCAATCCCTGGAAGTGTCCAAGGCCAGGCTGGACAGGGCTGGGAGCAGCCTGGGACAGTGGAAGGTGTCCCTGCCATGGCAGGAACCCTGGAAGGTCCCTTCCCACCCACACCATTCCATGATTCTGTCATTCCACTCTTGCCTAGCAAGGGGCCCGGGAATACCCTCCAGTCCAGCCAAGATTCTGGGCTGGTACCAGACACAGTTCAGGGAATCCTGAGCTGCAGCCTGGGCTGATGCCAACACCTACAGAGGCTTCAGGACACCACAAACACAGAGGAGCAGCCAAACACCATCTGCTGCCAGGCTGCACACAGGACTGGGACCTGCAAAGTGCTCCCAGGAAATCCAAGAGCCACAGAGTGGATTAGAAACAAAAAAAACCCCTGAGGAATAAAAAGTCAGCAAAATGCCAAAAGGAAAATATCCCCTACTTCCCACTGATGATGATCTGGTACCTGAAACCTTCCCTTTATCCTTCTGAGACCAAACCACTTTTACCCAAACTAACAGAAAGAATAAACTTGCAGATTTCCCTTCAGCTGAACACAAAGTACTCCTTTATCTTTAGATCCTCAGGCAGCCCAGGGTTTCTCCTCGTGTTTGCCCACATCAGACAGACCCAGCTGTGTTCTCTCCGTGGGCAGTTTGATACCTGGGCTGCCTTTCCAAGGCTCAGGCAGACAGCCCACGTCCCCCATGTCCCCAGGCTGTTTCCCTTTGCCTGAGCTGCCCAGCCAGGCCCTGCCAGCAGCAGCTGCAGCAGGATCAGTGCCCAGCTCCCTCACCCATCACTGGCAGGACACTGATGCTCCTCGTGCTCAGCCACGGCTGCTCCAGGCTGCTGCAAACCCCAAATCCTCCTCTGACAACATCCCAGAGTTGAATTCTCTCTTTTTTTTTTTAATGCAATCAGGGCCAAAGAAGAAAACAAAAGTAAAAGCAGCACTTAGAGTCTCTGCTGGGGATCACGAGCTCCAAGTGTGTTCCTTTGAGAGTCAATACTTACAGAACCACGAAGAAGAACAAGGTCCACACACTCACTTGACCCACTAAGAGCACTTTTCAAGAGTTACTCCTCTGGCTGAGGAGGGCACAAAACTCTGCCTCTTCTCAAAACTTACAGCAAATAAAGTACATGAAGAAAACACCCTCGGTGCACCATGCTGCAGCTACACCTCACCTGCTGCCTCCTCACACTTTTATCACTCCAGCTGCTTCTTTCTGGTTGTGTCATCACTTGTCCTGATATCTTTTAATTAAACAGGTTACAAATTAATGATGCTTCACACCCCTAGCCCAGGGTGGTGCCTGCTCCCTCCATCACCTGGGAACTCCCATCCCCATCCCAGAGCTCCCCTGGGTCCTGCTCCCTGGCCTGGATGGAGCCTGTGCTCTAATCCTTCCCAAATGATAAAAACCACAACTAAAGTGGGCAAAGAGCTGAACTCTGCAGCCTCCCGTGCATCACCTTCCCCTCCATCTCCCTTTAGGAGTTTTCTTCCAACCTTCTCTTATCTCTAATAAACTGGAAATCCTCTTCTTTTGACTCCTGCACTTCAGTGCTTGTAAATCACTGTGCACCATAATCTGAGGAGTTCTTCAATCTCTCCAGCTCCTCGCTTCCATTTTTATTAATTTCCTCCTTTTTTCCCGGACTCTTAAAAGCATTTGACACAGCCTCCTCGGGAATGGTCTGTGAATGTCTTTTCTATCCATACAAATCACTTCCCTCCATTAGTTTTCTTAGCACTTCACCTTCCCAACAGGTTTAACTCCTGCCACCCCTGACTGCCAAGATCAGTTTAAATTTATTGCCCTTTTCTCCCTCCTGCTCGTGTTTTTATTGCCTGAAAAGAGCCAATTCTCTCATATTCCTTCTTTCCCACCTTTTCTCACCCAGCTGTCCTAAGGGAAACCATGCAGCAGCTCCATGATTAACCCTTCTCCAGGTTCAGAACATCCCAACTCTTCACTTTGGGTTGGGAGCCAACACTTGTCCCCAGGAGCTGTCAGTGAGGAAGCCCCTCTGAGGACCAGGAATGAATTAAGGAGTGTGGGAAGTCTGGAAAACATCCCTGTAATTCTGCCCCACAGGTTCCAGCACACGGTATCAGGAATTCCAGCCCAGAATTGCAGCATTTGCTGCTTGGATGCAAAATGCTTCAATTTCTTTTGACCTACATATTTTGGCACTTTCGCTCTGCCTCACATGAGATGGAGAGGAGCCATTCAGAAGTGACAGTATTTACTGTCACCCTTGGAACATATAAACACACACATACATCTATCTGGATACACTCACATGTATTTTTTCTCCTCCTTCCTGGATCCCATCTGCGAGTGCAGGACCACAAAGCTCCCCCCCCCCCCCATGCTTGTTGTGCAGAACGAGATGGTGATAATGGAAATAAGGGCTTAAAATAGCAAATTTCCCTTCAGCACTCGAGTGCTGTTTGTTTGTGGCTGTGATTCCAGCAGCCCCTGTTCACACACATCGCCCTGACCTACTTTCAGCTTTCCCAATCCCGTGGCAGAGGCAGCGAGCTCACAGGAGGAATCAGAAGCAGTCAGGAGAAATCTCTCTGCCACGTTTGTAATAGAGTTTTATGGCCATTAATTCCAGCTAGTGTCAAACTAATGACACGAGGGACATCAAAGCATGAAGCCATTTACATAATACCAGAAGAATCTACAATTCTATGACTGTTTATTCAGGCAGCTTCTGCTTGAGAATGAGGAAGATGACACGCTGTCTGTGCTCTTTTGAAATCATTCTAATTTACAGCCCTGCAGAGAGGCAGCCAGTTTTCTAGGAATTCTTTAATTCCTCACTAAGGACTTTCTGATGTTTTGAAACAAACCCTGCCAATTTTATTTTCCTCTGCCAATCTAGGAAACGAAACGCTTTCCTTCCTGTGGACCAGCCCCGAGAGCCTCAACCTGGCATCTGAGGGGGCAGCTCACCTCAGAGCAGGGCTGTTCTGTGGGAGCTGCCACCCAAGCAGCACGGCCACGGGATGGAGGGATAAAATCCCATGAATTCTAGCTTGGCTTGGTGCTCTGGTGCTGAGCTGTCTCACCTAGATGGAGCTGACAGCGGGGGCTTTGACGGTGACACGAGCCGACGTTCCCGGGGCTCCCGAGCTGCTCCCGGCCTGAGCAGCCCCAGCACTGCTCACCCTGCAGGGCTCAGACAGTCCCCAGGCTGGGGCTGGGCTGGGGGACAGCACGGGGGACAACACAGGGGACAGCACAGCTCACACAGTGTCACCTTCAAAGCCGACAGGGAGCAGAAGGTGTCACCGACACCACCGGCGGGACAGGGAGGCTGCAGGAAGGGGCTGGGCCAGCTGGGGGTGACTCCAGAGTGACCAGCAAGGGACAAAATCCTCAATTCCCACCCTCCAGGTACGGCTGGACACTGGAATTCACCACCAAAAAGATGAGCAGCATTGAGAAGAGGATCCCTGAATGGGTGTGGAGGGACCTTCAGGATCATCCAGTGCCATCTCCCACTGTCCCAGGGTGCCCCAAACCCGTCCAGCCTGGCCTGGGACACTGCCAGGGATCCAGGGGCAGCCACAGCTGCTCTGGGAATTCCAGCCCAGCCCCTCCCCACCCTCCCAGCCAGGAATTCCTTCTCAAAATCCCATCTGACCAGTGGGAAGCCATTCCCTGTGTCCTGTCCCTCCATCCCTTGTCCCCAGTCCCTCTCCAGCTCTCCTGGAGCCCCTTTGGGCACTGCTGAACCTGCTCTTGCTCCAGTCTTCAATTCAAGGAGGATTAATGCTGAAACCTCCTGATTTTAGCAGGACTGGAGACACCCCTGGGACAGAAAAGTAGCACAGGATTCAGAAGGTAAAAATCTGATGTGACCCCTGTGACCAGCAATTCTAAAATCACCACAAGAAACAAAAGTGCCAGTTGAAACCGCTCATCAGCTCATTTATATTTCTGTCTTTTTAGCTGGAAGTCTGGCCAGGTAAATCTCATCTTCCTCAACTCCCAGCTACAAGATGGAGCAGATTACAAAATTTTAATTTGGATCTTTTCATGATTATGAGGTTCCCCATTCCTATTGAATCTGAGATTGTCTTTGGGAGAATACCAAAGAGCTGCACAAAACTACCAGAAACTTTAGTGATACACACAAAATTGCAGATTTTTCTTTCTTTTTTTTAAAGCAGAATCAGTAATTTTGGTTGTAAAACTGAGACGTGGAGCCCCTAAAATCTTGCAAAATTGCCCATAAGTGACATTTTCAAAGAGCTGTTTGCATCAGTGGGAAAGAGGAGAGTGTGAAGGTAGGAGATGGAACATCACAGATTTTCCAGGCAAAGCAGGGAAGGCTTGACGAAGCTGAAAGCAAAGTATTTTTATCTGTAGCCAGGGGAAATGTTAGGGAAAGTGGAGACACAAGGAAATGACACCAAGGTAAATAAAGAGTTGGCTAAGTGACAAGTGGCAAGGCAATGTCAAAAGGGGAATTCTCTTCCTGGAGGAACATAACCAGTTATTAGAGTGCGAAGATCAAGGATCCAAAACAACCCCTGCTTAATGTTTTCATTTTCGATCCTGGACATCAAAAAGTTCTGATGAAATGGAATTAAAAGTCTCTTTTCTCAGAGGAAATATTCTGCCTGCACATCTCAGGGGCTCGACTGAGCAGCCCAGTTTCTGTTACCTGCGTGTGCTGGAGGAACAGATCAGGTGCTGCTTCCCAGTGATCAGAACCTCCCTGGAGTTTGGTGATCCCTGGCTTTCCTTTCCAATCCAGGATATTCCCATTTTATGATTTCTCTTGGCAGATTCCACTCCCCAGCCCGGCACTGGGATGGGAGATTTGGAAGCACAAAAAGCTGGGCCCCAAATGAGGCAGAACTGGTGGGATCCTGTCAAGAGCCAGAGCCCTCCATCCCCTCTCCTGTTAAATGCCACGAACAGGAGTGTGACAGAGCCTGACCCTGAGTGTTCTGCTGGCAAACTCTGCCACATCCCTGCTCCTGCTGCTCCCACTGCCACCTTGGCAAGCAACAATTGGAATGGCTCAGGAGAGCTGAGCTCTCCTCCCAACCTTCCCACTAACTCACCATGAAGTCCCAGTTTTCCTCCTGGAGCTGGGAAATAGCCATCTAGCACGGCAAACCCTAATCTGCACAGGTTAAAAAGGACCCCAAAAGAATGAAATGTTGGTTTTGAGCCCTCCAGTCACCTCTGAGGGAAGTCCCAACCCCCTGAAATCCAAGTCACTGCTGAACCTCCAAGGAGTTCAGAACAAACAGGGCAAGACAGTGAGTCTGGTTTTTCAGGAAGCCAAACTGAGGGCATGGAAAGCACAATTCCACAGAATCACAGAACATCCTGAGCTGGAGGGACCCACGAGGGTCCTCAAAGGCCAACTCCTGGCCCTCTGCAGCTTGAACTTGTCACAGGGAACCACAGGAAATTCTCTTTGAGAAGAGACAGATCAAACCTCCACAGCTCCACAATTCCCTGCCAGGAGGGGACAGCCAGGGAGGATTTGGGATTTGCTCCCAGGGAACAGGGACAGGAGGAGAGGGAACAGCCTCAGGATGGGCCAGGGGAGGCTCAGGGTGGACAGCAGCAGGAATTTCCCCACGGAAAAGGTGCTCAGGCCTTGGCAGGGGCTGCCCAGGGAGGTTTGGAGTGCCCATCCCTGGAACACCTGGAGGTGGCACTCAGAGCTCTGGGCTGGGGACAATTTGGGCATTGGGCACAGCTCGGACTCAATGACCTTGGAGCTCTTTTCCAACCTCAACAATTCCACGATTCAGTCAGATGCAGTGTGCTCTCACTGAGAGGAGGAAGGTTAAACAGCATCCTAAGTTATTTGACAGAACTAAATCAAACATCCCCCCCAGATATTTTTTTGGGGGGTGGTGAACTGTGTTTTGCTCATGTCCTGCAGTCTCCTGTCACTTCTGTGCCTTGCAAAGTCACTTCTAATTCCAGAGGTGCCTCCAGCATCAATTGTCCACAGAAAGAGCCACTGCCCTAAAGTTCCAGAACTGTTCCCAAGGGAGCTGTTAATCCTGCACTATTTAGCAGGCATTGATTAATGCCAAGAAAAAACAGGGATCCTGCCTGGTCACCTCCAGGAAGGAGCTTCTTTTGCCTTCCACTGCTGCCAAAATGAAGGGACGGGTTTATGGGAAAAGCCTCATCCTGCACCACACAGAAATCCCAATCCCACCTCAGCTGCTGCAGCAGGAACGAGCAGCTCCTGCTGAGGAGGGCCCAGCTCTGCCATACTGAGGGGAGCTTTGAGCCATCAATGGAAAAACAGCAGCACTTACTCAGAAAAACCACCCAACATGGCATTTCCCAACGTTTCCAGCTGCAGGGGGGGCCTGGATTGCAGCCAGGAGAGGAGACTGTTCCCAAGGGACCAGGCACAGCTCCCTGGGCTGGGAGGGGATGAGGATCCTGAGCATCTCTCACACATGATTTCAGTTTTATAACCCCAGAAAGCAGCAAAGCTTTCCTGTTCTGATACTCAGCAGGAATTCAGGAAGGTTTCCTGCCACACTTGCCAAAAGCCAGAGTGTTTCAGCCACACCAACTCCACACGAGGTGCACTCCCTATTTCATGGGTCAGAGCTGGAAACCACCTGCAGAAATTGCACCAAAATAGCAGCCAAAAGGGGAGATTACTGCTGAGGAGAGACGTAATTTATATTTCAGGGACTCGCTCATGCAGGACTAAGCTGAATTTGTTCAGACCTCTCTGCAGGGAGAGCAGGTCTGTGGGGTTTAACCAGGAGGCACCACAGCCTCGCTCAGCATTTCAGAGTTTCCCTTTGCTCAGTCACTCAAAAGCTGCTCTTGCTCCCAGGTGTAGATTTGCTCTCAGCCCCAATCACCAAAGAGCTCCTGAGCAGCTTCACAGTATCCAATACGTTCCTTAACTATCAAATTTTCTTTTTCCAAAAAAATAATAAAAAAAAAGGTCCCCATTAATCCAAGATTACCCCGGGGGCCAACCCACCCCGAAACGAGAACGCTCGATAACGACAGCTGGGGTGCAGCTAGAAAAGATAAAATGCACAATATAATCAGCCTTACCCTATTTGCAGTGATGGGACTGAACTGGAAGAAGATTAAAGAGCTCAGGCCTCCGAGGGAGCCACAAGCAGAGCCAGGATTAGGGAAGTTTCCTATCCCCAGGTTCAGATTTAGCCCGTGTCACACGACCTCTCAAAGCCACTCCGCCATCCCAGCACACGACTCTTCCCCAGGCTTTTGTAAGCAGGATAAACCCCCACCCAATCCCCTCTCACAGGCAGAACCCCGGGCTCAGAGGAGGAATAAAAGGTGGGGAAGGAAAGTTGAAAAGGGAGAGCCTGGTGGGGAGGGGAGCCCAGGCTGGAGCAGTTCCACCTTCCCGAGGGTCCTGCTGCAGAGCAGCTCCTGCAGGAACGGGATCCAGCAGCTCCCAAACCTCCTGGCCAGCCCTGAGGTGGGAGATGACTGCAGAGCTCAGCCCTGCTGCTTCGTGCTGTCAGCCCAGGATCAGATCCCCGGGCTCACCACGGCAAATATTTACCCAAGTGATGGAATGGCAGAGATTAACTCCTATTGTGAAGCCCCACCCAGCAAAAAGGTGATGATAAAGTGTTTAGACTGAGCTTAATTTTTTGCGTCTTTTACTGTGCTGCTGTTTGTTTTGACAAACCTCTCATTGAAATTCCCCAACATTTAATCTGAAGGATCACTGCAAAGACTCCCCAGAGTTACTGGAATAAGCAAGGGAATAAACATGATGTTGTTTCAAGCAATGAAGAAGGAGGGGGAAGGAAAAGTATCTTTTTAAGCTGCAGTTTAAGTTCCAGAGAGACAAATCAAAGGCAAATTGGGTACTGTGAGTGCGGGATAACAGCAGGGCTCTGGGTGAGGAGCACTGAGGGTCAGCAACCCTTGTTTGCAGCACTGAGTCTGTCTCTCTCCTGCCTGACTCAAAACCTCCTGGAAACACCAAGAGTTTCAAAAGGCTGCCTCGTTAGGTGCCCAGAAACATTCCAGATCCGCAGGAACACGGTTCTGAGAAACGACAGGTCAGGTTTGCATACAGGCTGATGAGCTCCAAGGATGGGCAGAGAAAAGGGTTCACATTTTCCAGGAGGTCCCAGCCTGCACAGTTCTGCAGCATCCCTTCAGATAAGGTGGTTTAAGTGCACTAATAACATATTAAATCCCAGGTACGAGCTCCAAAGTTCATGGCTTGAATATTTTAAGTCCCAGCTACTTGCTTAGGAAATTCAAGCCTTGGAGGACCCCATTAATTCACCCAGCTGTCAGATCCTTGCTAGAACAACTCCTGAGCACGCTGCAAAACAGAGAGGGTTTGTATTCCCAGTTTTTAAACCTCACTAAGCCTCCCTGTTAAGCTTTTAATAGACTTCTCGACATATGTATGACTTCATTATAATCCTTTTAATTTCCTATTCAATGAGCCAAGTCAGGGACATCCCACCTCTGTAGCAAAGTCTGAAACAAAAAAAAAAAAAAGAAAAGCCAAGCAGCGGGTTGGTGGGGAAGCACCATCTGAGAGAGACTCAGCATGAAAACAACATTTTGTACACAGAAAAGGGCCCTGCTTTTCCTTAGGCCACCAGAGGAGCTCCCAGTGCATTCCCAGGGCTGCAGCTGCCCCAACAGCCACTGTCCCTGCTGTGGGGCAGCCCTGGGGACACACGGTGACACTGGGACAGCACAGGGTCAAAAACCTGCAAAACCTGCAGCCTGAAAAACCTGCATCCTGAAAAACCTGCAGCCTAACTCCCAGCTTCTCCATCCCTCATCCCAGAGCTCTGTTTCTCCACACCACGACACCACAGCATCACAGAACTCCACCATGGTTTGGGTTGGGAAGGATCTTCAGCTCGTCCTGCTTCACCCCTGCCACGGGCAGGGACACCTTCCACTGTCCCAGGTGCTCCAAGCCCTGTCCAGCCTGGCCAGCCCAAGTTCCCATTCCATCCTCAGCCTGGCAGGAGCTGCAGGGCAGTTCCTGCTGCCCCTGGGGACAGGGAGAGTTCCCTGCAGCACTTTCCTGCAGCAGCAGCAGCTCGTTACACAACAGCCTGAGCTGCTCTGACACCAGCAGGGCTGGGCCCAGCACAAAAGCTCCCTGAGCACGTCCTTCAGCAGGTGGGAAAGCTGCAGAGGCTCCGTGGCACAGCAGCACCAACCTGAGCACTGCACCAGTGCCCCCAGGCCAGGCTTCCCCTGCTTTACACTGCCTTGCCCTGGGGGAGCAGAAACGAGGGATCAGGAATTCATGGGATGGGAAGAGACCTTAAGGATCACTCACTGCCACCCCCTGTCATGGCAGGGACATCTCCCACTGTCCCAGGCTGCTCCAAGCCCTGTCCAGCCTGGCCTTGGGCACTGCCAGGGATGCAGGGGCAGCCACAGCTGCTCTGGGCACCCTGTCTGTTATTCCCGGTGTTTATCAGCACTTCAACACCTGGGAAATTTCTCTACGTTCTTTGGAGGGCTCAGGAGAAGCTCAGGAGCTGAGATTGTGCAGCTGCTCAGCTCCTGAGCCTTAGGAAGCCACAAATTCCTCACTTGAAAGAACACCAGGACCTGCAGAAAAAAAACCCTCATCTCCCACTCCCCCTCCAGGAGCTGGGGAAGCTCCACATTCCCTGGAAGGGCTCTGTCCCCCTCAGGGTCCTCACCAGGGACACACACCCCCTCAACAGTCACATCACCTCCCCCCCAAAAACAACCACCCCAAAGCTCAGGGAGACTCACACAAACCCTCTGAGTCACGGAGGAACTCAGCAAAGCTGCTGAATTATTCACTTGGCTGCTGTTTTTAGACTGGAGCCACAGGAAACGTGAAGTCCCCGGGAGTGAGCATGGCTGGATCTCCCTCTGAGGAGCCTAAAAAGCTCTGCCTGAAGCCCAGCAAGGATAAAAGCCTCTGTAAATAAAAACTTGCACCAAGAGGGACATCCACAGGCAGTTAAAAGAGGAAAGATTGCAGAAAAGCTCTAAGTAGAAGGGCACACCTGTAGGTGTCCTATTTACAAAATGCTACACAGAATAAACAGATTTTGGGACGGTTTTGTTGGGTTTTTTGTTTGGGTTGGGGGTTTTTTTTTATGTTTTTCTCCCACCAGTCTTCCTCCCCAGGGCCCTCTATCCCTTGATTCCCAGCCTGGATCTGTGTTTGGGACTGTCCCAGCCCAGGTGCAGAACTTTGCCCTCTGAACCTGCTGAGGTTGCCACAGTCCCACCTCTCCAGCCTGGCCTGATGTTTTTAGTTTTCACATTTTCCAGATTCTGTACTGCAGCAGTAAGATGTAACTCTGAACTTCATATAAAGTGTTAGCAAGTTCTCCTCACAGTTTAGTTAGACAAAACAATCCTTTTCCAGCCCCAGAACCAAGGACACCATTGCAGCTCTAGGCCCAAAAAGTACAAACATCAGAGAATTGAAGACAGCAAACCAGGAGGATGGGACTTCATAACCTGAAGCTGTAATTGGACAATTAACCCCAATAACTAAATGGACCAAAACTTATAAAAGTGTGAAAACTCGTGACTCAAGAGTCCACCTTGGGAGGAGCCACAGCCAGGCTCTTGTGCTGCCCAAGGTGCATCCTTGGAAGGCCTTTTAATAAATCCCCACTTTATTCCTTTAACTCTGTCCAGCCTCTGGTCCAGGTGGCCTCTTTAGGCATCAGCCAGGTCCCCGTGGGTGCCCCATCCCTTCCCTGCAGCTGTGACAGCACCCAGAGCTCCGTGTCACCAGCCAAGTGCCCAGGGTGCCCCAGTGCCCCTGGCACCCCCAGCGAGGCTGGACAGTGCTGGTGCCACCCCTGAGCACCCCCTGGTCACTGCTCTGGGCTGAGCCAGTGACCACAGCTCAGTGTGACCCTCCAGCCCCCTCCTCATCCACCCAGAGCTCCAGCCAGGAAATCCCCGTCTCTCCAGTTTGGGGACAAGGATGTCCTGTGGGACGGAGTCGCTTTGCACAACACCCTTGTCTCTGAGGGACACTTTTCCAACCTCTGCCCAGGCACCACAGGATTCCATTTCCAGCCATTTCCCCCTTCCAGTAGTGGCACCAGAGCAGCTGATCCAGCACATTCCCTGCTCTGGCGGCAGGAGCCCAGAGATTCTCACCACAGAACGACTCGGGAGGGGTTAGTTTGAGACGTTTATTAGGGAGATTTATTCCACAGCAGTTACAGCTTCACATCGTACAGAGCATTGGAATTAATAATTCAGCATCAGGGGTGACAGCAGACAGGTGTGGAAGCACAGGGATGTTAAGAGCACAGGAAAGGTACAGAATCACCCCCGAGGGCTGCAGGAAAGCAGGGACAGCAGGAAATGTGAGCATGGGGACAGTCCTGGTGCCTCCCTGCTCGTGGGGCTGCACAAGGACACAAACACCCCCCCACACTGAGCTCTCAGTGGGACACGTGGATGTTTCCCAGGAGGGACAAAAACCCAACACTCTGCACAGGTCCCCCCCTGGATCCACCCCCAGGACAGGCACGTCCAGAGCTCGGGGTCAGTCCTGCAGGAACATCCACCTCAGCCCCAGAGCACAGCTGCCCCCTGCCCACAGCTCCCCTTCCCGCCAGGGAACCTGCCGGCACTGCCACCAAACGGGGACACAAACGGGGGTGACACTGAGGGGGTGCCATGGGATGGATGATCCATGTTTGCAGCAGGGACAGAGGAGCCCTGGGGACTGCAGGAGCTGCTCCTGCTCTGCCCCTGCTCTGCTGAGCCCACCCAGCCCCATCCCACTGACTGGGGGTCCCCAGGAGGGGCAGCTGGTCCCCAATTCCTCTGCCCACCTCACTTTGGCCACAAGTCCCTCTAGCCAAGACTTTAAAGCATTGTTACTTTTCAATAAAGTATCTGTGGGAGTGGGTAAAGTCTCCTATTCAGATACCCTGAAACCTTCTATAATTCAATTTGAATTTTGAAATTTACCTCCCAGTCCTATATTATTTATTCTCTGTTTCGAGGGCACAAGAGTTAAGCCCACTTTAAGGCAAAAGGTGAGAAAGAGCAATGGAGGAGCCAAGTTAAAGTGAGGCTGCCTTGCTTCAAAATCACATTTTTTTTAAAAAATAGCCATGAAAACGTCTTTGAAAAGAAAGCCAAGAATGCAAGAATCTCCTTTTATGGCCACAGACACCAAAAACTCAAAAGAAAGCACAACATGAAGGAGCCACAAGTTGGACTGGATCTCAGAGGCCTTTCCCAACCTGACTGATGCTGGGAACTCCATGGGGCTGGGAAGGAAGAGCCCAGTCTGGGGAGCTGGGAGCCTCCAGGACATGGAGCTTTCCCAGGAACAACAAGGGTGCACCCGGGAGCAGAAGGCACCAGGGTCACCTGCTGGGAACTGGCACCACAAGGACAGCAGCTCCTAATGAGTGGGGCACAAAGGGGTGAGCTGGCACCGAAGCGGGGAGGAAAGTGCCAGGTCCTGCTGCACGTCAGTGCCCAGGCTGTGACTCAGCACTGGCACTGCCACCGGGAGCATGTGAGGCCTCCCTGGGGAACAAACAACACAGCAAGGCTGGGGGAGATGCCCACAGGACCCCTCTGGAGGCACTGGCACTGCACTGACAGTGCTCATTCCGGGTGGGATATCCCATATTTATATCCCATAAATCCTGAGGGCAGCAGGGGCCAGGGCAGCAGTGGGTACCAGCTGCCACTCACTGCCCTCACAACAGAGAAATGCCATTTTTAGGCAAGTGAAGCTCTTGGTGGGCTCGTTTTGGGCAGCTCAGCCTGCATTTGAGTTTAACTAAATCCTTTCCATCAGTACCCTGAGCTACACAACAGGATTTTCCTCACCCAAAACAGTCCCCAAGCCCAGGCTGAGCCTGCCTCAGGTAAAATACTGCATTGCCTCTCTCATTATCTCCTCCCTTCATGTTTTGTTTCATCTGCTGATGGAAAAATGGGCACTTTTGTCTTTGGAAAGCTTTGCACCACTATGGAGCCAGTGGGAATCCCACTGGACATGCTCCTGGAGCTCTACTTTAGGTTAAAACCTAAACTTGTTCCTTCTGGTGTTGCTGGAAATTGTCAGGATTATTTCAGTACAATTCCACAACCCAGTCCTTTTGTTTCCCTCACTTTTAGCAGGGACCGATTATTTCCCATGGCAGGTAAAATTCCACCCAAGGCTGTCATTCCACACAGGAAACCAAAGGTGTGGAGTTAAAAAAAGGCAATTTCTTTCCTTACTTCTAAGGTTTTTGGGAAGGAGTATGACAGCAAAGCCACTCCCTAAGGCAGGAATTTGGGGCTGGCTGTTTTCCTTCATACTCCCAATTATGGCAAGTGCTTGGACCCCCAAATCCACCCCTCAAGACACCAGAGATGATCCACCTGTACCTCAGGAAACTTGGTTTCCCCTAATCTGTTTCTCAAGTCTACAAAGTGCTGAAATGATCTGAACCCGCCCGTCTGGAAGAAAACAAGGCTGGCACAGATCTGAACCTCACGTGAGAGGGTTTCAAAGCAGCAAGGATCAAGGCAGGGACTCTCCAAGGCTGTGCTGAGTGTGGGGAGAAGGGGAAGGGAGCTGCAGTCATGGTGGACCCATCCACTATGGAAGCACAACTGGAAATTCCAAACCTTTCTCTTATGGAGCACCATGAAAACGGAGAGAAATTAAATTTAAAGGTGATCAAACGAAAAATGGAGCCGTGGTGGTGATTTCAAACCAGTGGCATAGTGCAGTTCCAAACCAGGGTGCACTTTTGTGCTTACACAGAGAGAGGAAGGTTTCAACAAGCACTGCAGAGCACGGGGAGGAGGAGCAGGATGGAGCCACCCTTTGGATCTTCTACAGCCAAGTCCAAGGAGGTAAAGCAAGAGCTCTGTAAAATGCTGCAGATTTTAGAAGTGTAATGGCAGGTAGAAAAGGACACTGGCCTCGTGTCAGTGGCAGCCCCAGTGTTAGGAGACAGTCTAGGCTTCTAGGAGGAGAAAATAGAAGAGAGGAGAAGAAGTAGGAGAGGGAAAGGGGATGGGGAAGGGGGCAAGAAAGCGCAAGTCATTAGTAAACATCACCATCGAGGCAGCACAACACCAAACACTTCATTAGGGCAGCCAGGAGATTTGCCAAAAGCCAGGTTACACACACACACAGCACTCCTGCTCTCACAGGTGGCTCAAGAGCTGCCACCAGTCCCCACGTGGAGCCACAGTGGGCTGGGCCAGGTCACCCCCAGGGAGGGGCACAGGAGAGCAGCACCTCAGGATGCTGCTCACGAGCACAGCTTGCACTGAAATCCAAACCTTTCTGGGACCCACTGGTGGGTGACAGAATCCCACCAGGCTGGCTGGAGGGAAGGTCCAGCTAGGGAAGCATGAGCATCCAGCAGGGATTCTTCCCCAGGGAACTTCTCACCTGCCAGCAAGAGCATGAACAGCACCTTGGGCAAGAGGCATCCAGATCAACCATCACTGATGGTTTCCTTTCCAGAAATTTGCTCGGGTTTTATGTTTAAATATAGATTTCCTTTGAACTCTCGGCAAATATCCTGCAATGAAGAGTTGCAAATCGAAAATTACGCACCAATTTTTGGTCCTGAGCCTGCTGTTGGTTTGACCAAGCCCTTCCCTAACCTTTGCCTGGTGGAGGTGAGCAGTGAGCTGCCTCTCCCCCAGCAGGGATTCCAAAAGCACCGCGGAATTCCCTGTTCCCCAGCTGCCTCACAGGGCTCTGCATCCCCAGGAACGCTGCTCCAGCCTCTCCATTTATCCTTTTAAGGAAGAACAGGATTAGCAGCGAGCCTTCCTTTGCAGGGGATGTGCCCAGCACCCAAAGCCAGAGCTCTCAGCTTCCCAAAAACAAACCCCACAGGGCCAGACAGCAACGGTCACGTCGGGCTCAGCCCTGCCAAGGACTGAGCCCTTCACAGCAGCTGCCAGGCTCTCCCTGCCCCAAATCCTGCCCTAAACACAGCCCTGCCAAATGAAAATAATTCTGCACTTGCTGGAGGGGCTGGCCCCGAGCTGGAGAGGTTTGGGTCCCTGCCATGAGCTGCACTGAGGGTGTCTGGGAGAGGGCACTGCTGCCAAGGAGTGCCAGGAGCTCGGTCCTGACTGATCCCAGCCCCTGCAGGCACAGCCCACGTGGCTGCAGATGTAATAAAACAAGCTCAATCATCACCTTGTTTTAGCTGATGAGTGAAGGAAACCATCCAGCAGTGTTTTCTGAGCTCCAGCCCTGAGGAGCCACGTTTGGATCTGCAAATAGCTGAACTGCCCCTTTTCCTTGGAGTCCGTCTCAGAATCAACTTAAACCCAGCTCTGCTGTTCAAAGCTCTCCCTGTAGCTTTTAACACTGGTTTTTGCAGCAAAAAGCTGGTTTGCCTGAGCATCACCTTCCCCAGTCCTGTCCTGGCTGCTCCATTTCTCTGCACTGGACTCACACTGCACACCCCATTGCATCATTTCAGCTTTCAGACCCAGGGAATGGATCCTGCTGAAAACAAAACCCCACAGCTGGAGGGGGTTCAGAGCCAGGGATCCAGGCTTTAGGCAGCAGCACCTCTTAAACGTGGAACCAGGCATTGCTCAAAGCCATCCCCTGCTGCTGCTGCTGCTCCCAGAGAGCACCAGCTCTGAAACCACCCAGTGCCAGGTGGAAATTCGGAATTTCTCCCTCCTCTGCCACGGAGAACCACGGATATTGCAAGTATTCCACAAGGAAGGGGGTAGGGAAAGAGGCCGTGAAGGAATTGTGTCATGTAAATCTTCTGTTAGCCTGGCAAACCTAATTAACTTGATGGCCACGGCTCCTCATCCTGACACGCTGCTCTGCCACTTTGATGTCACTTTCAGACAGATTTGAACAAGAGGAAAAAGAAAACCAACTCTGCCCCACAAAGAGGGAACGTATTAATAAATTAAAAAGCTCCAGACACATAAAAGTGTCTTTGATCAAAGTTGTTAACATTTAGTGTGAAGAGTTAAACCTCCACAAAGCAAGAGTGAGGCAAATAACAAAGGATTTTTTAAACACAAGCCAGAAGTTCAATACAAAAATCCCGATGCCTTTATTTATTCAGACCATAAATCTGATTGCATTTCTATCTCCTTTGGTTATGAGTATTAAAGAAGAGGGAGGAAATATCCTTAGGAAGGTTCAGAAGTGTTCTTAATTTCACTTTATACTGAATTATAAAAGAGGTACAACTTCCTCTTGAGTGGATTTCCAATGGCAAATGAAGCACAAAGATCAATTTTTCTATTCCCATCTTCACTAAGGACATGAAACTCACTCACACTGAACCAAACTGTAAAATCCTAAAGAGAATTACAGCAAAGAGGTGCTTTAATTCACCCCCATCTCCCTAATGTTCACCATTATTTCCTGAACTGGTTTTTAACTTGGGGCTGCACCTCTGGATTAGGAGGGACAACACTGGGAGCACCCAGACAACCTCAGCAATGAGCTGGAGATCATCACAAGGGAGACCAAATGAAGGATCACAACTGACTCTGGAACATTCCACCCCCAAGAAAAGAGAGGTCCCACAGCCAAAGTCCTCAGGCCAGAAGGAACAGATGGGCTGGGATGTGGTAGGAACCCCAATTCCCAGCCAGAAAGGCTCAAGGGCATGGGAGGCAGTGTTCACTATTAACTGTGACTAAGAGAAGACCAAGCTCAGCGCTTCAGCCTGATTGGAAAGGTCAGTTCTTTTCCAGGTCCTGCACAAGTCTGAAATATTGATCCAGTTCCATCACAAGCTTCTGGCAGTCAAAACTATCCTGATGCAATGGAAAAGGGTTCCAAAGGCTCGGTGTCACCTGTGCCACTGCTGGAGCAGGTGTGGGGACACGTCCACGGAAGGGGAGGCTGGGGTGGGAGGACACAGCTGGGTCATGGCAGTGAATAAAAACTGCTCCAAGGGATGGGGGACGTGGGAAAACATCACTGTGGGTCTCAGGGAACAGGGGAAGTCACAGGAGAGGGGACAGGTCACCTGTGGACATTATGGACTCTCTACAAAGCCATTTTTATCAGCTGCCTTCCCAGCACTGACCACGGATAAAGACCAGCACATCTCCAGGACCAGGTTTCACCCAGAGAAGCCGTTCAAACTCCAAAGAAAACGAAGCTCTATTTTGTTGTAAATTCTTTGAAAGCTCATAAACCCCCAAGCCCAGCCCCCTGGGAGGAATGAGGACCCCAGAGCAGATGGATTTGGCCCTGGTGCAGCCGTGCTGCCCAGGAACACCCAGGGCAGTGCTGTGTGCCCTGGGCACAGGGACGTACCTGTGCCACGACCCTGCAGCCCGTGGTCGCCGTTCTCCACCACCATCGGCCCAGAGGCTGAAGAATCTGCAAGAAATCAGTGCAAGGGTTAACACTGGATGGAATTCATCCTCATCCAGACCTGAAAAACAACACTGTGAAACTGCAGAATCACTGAGGTTGGAAAAGAGCTCCGAGACTGAGTGCAAGCTCTGCTCGATCCCCACCTTGTCACCCAGGTGGTGATCCTAAAACTACCAAAAGAAATGAGCAATTCCACCTTGAGAGCACACTCACAGAATCCCAGGATCACTGAGGTTGGGAAAGCTCTCCAGGATCATCAGGTCCACCCTGTGCCCAATCCCCACCTTGTCCCCAGCCCAGAGCTCTGAGTGCCACCTCCAGGCCTTCCTGGGACACCTCCAGGGATGGGCACTCCAAACCTCCCTGGGCAGCCCCACCAAGGCCTGAGCACCCTTTCCATGGGGAAATTCCACCTGAAACACCACACATGGCTAAGGCAGGGATCAGGGGACATTTAGAGGAGGGTGGCCACGGTGGAAGATCACCAATTCCAAAAATGAGCACAGAAAATGCTTATTGCTGTGAGATTTAGTCCGTCTCGTTCTGACATTGACAGCTAAAATTTCAACCAGCACCAGGATTTACACTCTGAACTTGGGAAACTTGGCAGCAGTGGACAAGGGGGAACAGTTTGAAGCTGTAGGAGGGTCCATTTAGATAAGAAAAAAGCAGAAGTTTTATACAATGAGGGTGGGCAGACCCTGGCACGGGGTGCCCAGAGCAGCTGTGGCTGCCCCTGGATCCCTGGCAGTGCCCAAGGCCAGGCTGGACAGGGCTTGGAGCAGCCTGGGACAGTGGAAGATGTCCCTGCCCATGGCAGGGAGTGGAACTGGATGAGCTTTAAAGTTCCCTCCACCCCAAACCAGTCTGGATTCTGTGACTTTCTGACCCCAAGCAGTTTTAGTGAAGCAGAACAAGCAGCACCAGCTCTGACAGCAGCTCCTCCCTGGGCCCTCAGACAATGAGGAAATGCTCATTTTATAAATAAATAAAGGTTTCTCCCGAAGAGACACACACTCAGTCACCTGAAGCTGCTGCTGGCCCTCCCTGAGCCCATTTTATACCAGAGCCACATCTCCAGGGTCCTTCAGACACAGCACTGCAGGCCTGAATCCAGCCCTCAGCAAAGCAAAAGGAAAACCTCTCCAGCTACATCCTTGGTTCATCCTTGTATTTTACAAAAATTCCAGTTTATAGAAAAACACACCCCTGCATCCTCCTGGAGGAGCTGGGAATACCCCAGGGAGCCCTGGAGCTGCTCCTCAGCAGTTGCACAGCCCAGCTCCCTGTGCCAGGCTGCACAAGGCCTGGGGGCTCCTGGCACAGGGAATGGTCTGAAGCAGTAACTGGGGAGGGCCTGGCAGCCCCTGGATTCCCTGAGCAGCCCTTGGATTCCCTGAGCAGCCCCTGGATTCCCTGAGCAGCCCTTGGAGTCCCTGAGCAGCCCCTGGAGTTCCTGAGCAGCCCTTGGAGTCCCTGAGCAGCCCCTGGAGTCCCTGACCAGCCCTTGGAGTCCCTGAGCAGCCCCTGGATTCCCTGAGCAGCCCCTGGAGTCCCTGAGCAGCCCTTGGAGTCCCTGAGCAGCCCCTGGATTTCCTGAGCAGCCCCTGGAGTCCCTGAGCAGCTCCTGGATTCCCTGAGCAGCCCCTGGATTCCCTGAGCAGCCCCTGGAGTCCCTGAGCAGCTCAGGCAGGGGAAAACCAGGGTCAGTGTGGTTTGTACAACACTGAGTCACAGCTGCCCAAAGGCACACGAGGTCTTGCAGCGAGATCCCCGAGGAGTTTCATGCAGGAGCTGCTGCTGAACCCAGGGAGCTCAGCCCAGGTGTAGGAGTTACACATTTTCTCAAGTCCTGTAGAATCATGGAATCTCCTGAGTGGGAAGGAATCCAGAAGGACCACCCAAGTCCAGCTCCTGGCCCTGCAGAGGACAGCCCCAAGATTCTCTCCATCATCACATCCTGCTTTCGTTTCTCTCAGAGCTGCTCCTCACACCTTGCACAGGCAATTGAGCTGCTGGGATGTTTCATAGCCTGGTCCTGATTTTATGGGCATCAGGAGGAATTTCCCCATGGAAAGGGAGCTCAGGCCTTGGCAGGGGCTGCCCAGGGAGGTTTGGAGTGCCCATCCCTGGAGGTGTCCCAGGAACACCTGGAGGTGGCACTCAGGGCTCTGGGCTGGGGACAAGGTGGGAATTGGGCACAGGGTGATCCTGGAGGGCTTCTCCAGCCTCAGTGACTCTGATGCCACCACCACCACTGAGGCATTAAACCAGGACTCAACTTGACCACAAGTGTGGTTGAACCCCTCCAAAGTGGGTCTGAACAGGAGCAGAAGGATGAGAAATGCCATGGCTCTCCTTGGGCAGGACGGAGAGCAGGTAAAATGGTTCCCTCTACAGTTTCAGCTTTTTGGGAGGACAAGCTTCCAGAAAAATCAGGTCAAATCACACCGACTCCAGCCAGCACGAGTGGTTGTTATTTTTAAGTCTCTGAAGGTCAGTGCCTTTGGAGCAAATCAATCTGAGTTGGGTTTGCTGAAACCCCCGGTGTGAAAACACCCAGCAACCTGCCCAGGGCCAGGGCTCCTCCCCTCATATCCCAAATTGCATAAACCCAAAACCATGTCAAGATGTTGTAACGACCTAATCCTCATCAGAATCACAAGATAGTATTTGCATCTGGCTCGTGGATCAAAGGATTGTTTTTATATAAACAAATTTAAGGCAGCACTGGCTAAACCGATAATCTGGAGCCAAATGGGCAGTGCCAACCCTAATCCCACAGGGACCAGGCAGGGGACAGGGGACACCACCACGGCCAGCACGTCCCCAGCAGGGCACCTGCAGCCTGCTCCAGAGCAGGGATGGCACAGCTGAGGGCACAGAGGGCTCTGGGGTGGCAGGTGGGGGTCAGGAGAGCTCGTGCTGGTTTTGGCACAGGTTGTCAAATGCTGATATTTGAAAGGAAAACGTGAGCAAAACACTGATGGACAGAGCCTGAACCAGCTGGTGACTCTTAAACCAGAGGCTTAACCTCCTTCCATTCATTCATTTAAATGTTCTGCCTCAAAATCACCTGCAGAGCTGCCCCAGCCCTGCATCCAACAGCAGCAGGACCTGGAGCTGCTGGAGAGATCCAGAGGAGGCCCCGGAGCTGCTCCAGGGCTGGAGCCAGGCTGGGAGAGCTGGGAATGTTCCCCTGGAGAGGAGAAGCTCCAGGGAGAGCTCAGAGCCCCTGGCAGGGCCTGAAGGGGCTCCAGGAGAGCTGGAGAGGGACTGGGGACAAGGGATGGAGGGACAGGACACAGGGAATGGCTTCCACTGCCAGAGGGCAGGGCTGGATGGGAGATTGGGAATTCCTGGCTGGGATGGAATTCCCAGAGCAGCTGTGGCTGCCCCTGGATCCCTGGCAGTGCCCAAGGCCAGGTTGGACACTTGGAGCAGCCTGGGACAGTGGAAGGTGTCCCTGCCCAGGACAGGGGGTGGAATGAGATGATCCTCAAGGTCCCTTTCCAGTCCAAACCAGTCTGGGATTCTGTGATGTAACAACTGTGGGGCAGGAATGGGGCTGGACGGACTTGGAGAGGGAAAAGGTTCAATGCCTCATCTGAGACAAAAATGCAAAGATCATCATCTGCTGATTTATCTCCGATCCTTTGGGAACTCTGGGGCCTGTGGAACATTCTCCATCTCCACTTTCACACGTGCCCAAGTGTCTAAACTCCCTTTGGCTAAAGCAAATCCTGCCGCAAGAAAGGGACTCGTTCCTCCTGTGGGAAGGGAGGGAAAAGCAAAAGGAAACGTGGTTTGGGCCTCGGGTTTCAGCTCGGGAGCTGCGGGGAGGGAGGACAGCGGCGCCGGCAGAGCCACCTCGTGGTGACACCTCCGGTCCCAGCGGGATGGAGTCAGTGAAAGCAAACCCAACCCTCCCGGTTTAATCCCACGGGAATGGGGCCCCACGGAGCCACCCACGCACTGCCCAGCCCTGTGGGGAGGGGAAGGCAGGGGAATAAACCCCCCTGGGCTCGAGGACAGCTTAATAAGTGAAATAAAAGAATAGAATTATAATAATGAAAGGAGAGAGGGGAATTGCTCGGCCTGGAGAAAAGGAGGCTCAGGGGGGACCTTGTGGCTCTGCACAAGTCCCTGCCAGGAGGGGACAGCCGGGGGGGGTCGGGCTCTGCTCCCAGGGAACAGGGACAGGAGGAGAGGGAACGGCCTCAGACTGGGCCAGGGGAGGCTCAGGGTGGAAATTGGAAAAATTCCTTCCCCAAAAGGGCTCTCCAGCCCTGGCCCAGCTGCCCAGTGCAGGGGTGAAGTCCCCATTGCTGGAGGGATTTAACCTCCCTGTGGATGTGGCACCTGGGGACATGGTCAGGGGTGGCCTTGGCAGTGCTGGACTCAATGGTCTCTGAGGGCTTTTCCAACCTCAGCAATTCCCTGATTCTATGGATAAAACCCAAGAGGAACCAGCGATGCCCAATCCCCAGGGTCAGCAGGCCCTGAGCCATGTCCAGCCTGTCCCCCAGCAGGGACTGGCAGCTCCTGGCCAGCTCTGCCCAGTTCATACTGGGCAGGATGTTCTGCACCCTGGGATATCCCTGTGGCCAGCTGGGACCAGCTCTCCTGGCCCTGTCCCCACCCTCCTGACTCCTGGATGAGCTTGGAAATCAAAAAGTCCTCGATCCAGAGCAGGCAGGGCTCAGGAACAGTCAAACCACCCCAGTGTTATCAACACCACTCTCACACCCCATCCCAAACACAGCACTGTCCCAGCCACCAGGGAGAAAATTAACTCCATCCCCCTTAAAAAAAAACTGTATTCAAGGTTAAAACTCACCAAGGAGTTTGTGAGCAGTGCAGGAACACAAACACAGGGACTGAGCATGAGGCCACCTGCCCTTTGGTCTGTGCTCACAATTCCCCACCAGTAACACAATTCCTCACCAGAAACACAATTCCTCACCAGTAACCATCACTGCACGGACAATCGTGGTCCTCACTTCAACTAAAACATTCCCCAGGAGCTCTGCTGCAGCTTGTTAAATCCCAGTGTTCTCCTTTCCCTTGGAACGTGCTCCCACCTAAAATCCTTCACACCTTCACCCCATCACAGGAGCACCTGGATGGAAGTGCTGCTGCAGCCTCCGGGACTTTTCCTGGAAGCTCCAGAGGATCCTGAAAGCCCTGGAATTGTTAAGGAAAGGCAGCTGCAAGCAGGCAGCCCACAGCCCTGGCCATCCCTTGCTGTTATGTAAGACCCACCAGGTCAGCAGAAGATTATCCCAGAATTGGCCAAATTGCCACGTGCAGCCAGGTGTGAGGGGAGTAAACCCATTTCTCCCTGGTGTTTTATCAGTTAACCATCAGGAAAGTTTTCTTCTAGGGCAGATTTGTGTGTGACCAAACTGCTCATCACAGCTCCCTGCTCTCCTCCACCCCTCTGTACTCACCCAGTGCCAGGCTGGGGCCCAGCTCAATGTTCAACTTGCCTGATCTGGCTCCTGGTTTTAGGAAAAAAAAAAGTGAAAGAAAACCCTGGAGCAGAGCTGGAGCAGCTAAAGCCTGACAGGATGGAGGATTAAACCTTTTCTGACTGGGGAAAGGCAATCTCAGGAGCACAGACCGTGATGTCAGAACAAATTTGTGCCTTTTAACATAAATAAATGAACAAGAGGAGGCTGAAAAGCCTGAGCTCTGCAGGCTGCTCCTCTCCCTCAGGAAAGCCAGGCTGTTTGGAGCCAGGGACGTGCAACTCCTGCTGCTGCTCCCCAAAAACTTGGTGTTACACTCAAACACGGAACCACAACACCAAGACCCCCTCAGGACCCTGTAAATCTCATTTATTCTGGAGCCTCAAGAAATGAAGCTCATTCAGCTTTGCGATCTTTTTAAACAGTTACAAATATTAAATCAATTTCCTGGAAGAAACAGGTATCCTCAGCACTTCAGGGAAAAAACAGGTAAGAGAAATGAAGATATTCCAGGACTAAATCTAAGCCTGGTCTGAGGTAACTGAGCCTGGTTTAGGCTTCAGTCCTTCCCTGCTGCTAAAGGAGGGAGAGTTGAACAGCTCCACTCAGGGCAACTTCTCCATCCCTTCACTCAGGGTCTCCTTTGTATCTTGCCAAAGATTTAGATAAAGCTCCTGAACTGCTCTCCAGCTCTCCCAAAAAAGGGAAAAGCCAATCTCCAGAGCAAGAAGAAGGAACTGCATCCCCCACCCCTCGCCACGTAGGAGGGAAATGAGCTCTGCTCAAGCAGCCCCGTGCTGGGTGTGCAGAGAGGGGACAGGAGGGGCTGGGAAAAGCCAGGAGATCCCGGAATTCCTGAATTCCTGAGGATGGAAAAGCATTCCCAGCCCATGGAGGCCAAGCTGTGCCCAATCCCCACCTTGCCCCCAGCCCAGAGCACTGAGTGCCACCTCCAGGAATTCCTCCAGGGATGGGGACCCCAAACCTCCCTGGGCAGCTCCTGCCGATGTTTAACAACCTTTCCATGAAGGAATTCCTCCTGAAATTCTGCTTCTTCCCCCCCCAGTACCTCTGTACCCCAGTACCTGAGCTCTGCCCACAGGACCCAGAGAGTTTTAATTACTGAGCAAACCCAAAAAGCCTCGTTACCCCCAGCTCGAGATCCTGGAGTTACGTGAAATAATGAGTTGTGATGGCAATGTCCAAGGACACACAGCTGGGAGGACACACTGATGAAATTTGTATTTTAAACCAATATTGTGGAATGATTTTAGCACTGAGAAATCCTGGTGCTGAGATGGTTCAGGATCTGCAGCTTCTACAACAAAAGACTGCTTTAAAATATCCTCAAATCATACACAAGGTGTTAACAAGTCCTCGTGTTTCTCTGCCTCTGCAATGCTAAAATAGAAATGAAATAAATAATGCACATCTGAACTGCCCAAAGTTCCAAGTTTTAGAATAATCTCTTTGCCCATTCCCATCCTTCCTGCTCGTTTGGTGCCATTTAATAACTGTGTCAGCGTGGAAAGTTCCAAGTTCCATTTTCTGTATTCCAAGGCACCCGATGCACTTCTAAACAAAGCAAATAAATGCTTTAAACAGACCAGAATTCCCCAGGCTGTGGTCCTGGAGGTTCTGTTTATTCTGAGAAATCACATCCCACCTTCCTCAACACTGATGAGCAGCAGGATTAAGACAAAAATAAAAAAGAAAACTTCTTCTGAAGGAAGTCATCAGGTTACCAAAGGTTCTCCTCTTCTGCACAGCACAGAGCAAGGCCACAAAACAAATAAAATCATCAAGGCACTGCTGGTCCCAGGTGACAAATCCCACTTGGGCAGGGAGGGAACAGCACACGAGCAAAGGGAGCAATAATTTAAATTGCTCACTGGGAAAGAAACCCTTTGCATGACCCCCAAACCTGACTCTTCTCCCTTTCATACAGGGAAGCATCTGTTTCAAACTCTCCTTTTCCTGAAGAACTTTTGATAAAGCTCTTAACACGAACATATTGGTGATGTTCCACCTCAAACTCCTGGGGCAGGTCTGGGGTCCCCAAGTCCAGGGCAGACCCTGAGGGGCTGGAGCAGGTCCAGGGGATGGAGCTGGGAAGGGTCTGGAGCCCCAGGAGGGGCTGAGGGAGCTGGGAAGGGGCTGAGCCTGGAGAAAAGGAGGCTCAGGGGGGACCTTGTGGCTCTGCACAAGTCCCTGACAGGAGGGGACAGCCGGGGGGGTCGGGCTCTGCTCCCAGGGAACAGGGACAGGAGGAGAGGGAACAGCCTCAGGCTGGGCCAGGGGAGGCTCAGGGGGATATTGGGAAAATTCCTTCCTGGAAAGGGCTCTCCAGCCCTGGCCCAGCTGCCCAGGGCCGTGGTGGAGTCCCCATTGCTGGAGGGATTTAAAAGCCCTGTGGATGTGGCACTTGGGGACATGGTCAGGGGTGGCCATGGCAGTGCTGGGGGAACTGCCGGGTTTGATGGTCTCAAAAGATCTTTTCCAACCTTAATGATTCCACGATTCTAAATACCAGCTGGGCTGGAAGGTGTTCAGCAGCAGCAGAGACAGCAGCACGTTTTGGTACCATGCACACAGTCAGCACATCCAAAAGAAATCCAAGTAAATAAAGCCTTGGATCAGAACCTTGGGATTTAACTGTTAAACATTTGGGGGATTTAACTGTTAAACATTTGGGAGTGAAGCTCCCAGACAGATGATGAAGATTCCCCTCTGCTGACCTGAGCAGCGACAGCTCAGCAGCCACCTTTCCTCCTTGGATCTGCCATCTCCCAGAGTGGTGGCACCTTGCACAGCTCTGCTGTCCTGGGACACAGTTTATGGAGCATGGCGGCCACAAAATATGGTCAGTGCTTTGTCTGAGAGGCCCAAAAGCATCCAACCCCAAATATTAACAGAAAGCACAGCCTCTGCTGTGGCCCAGCAGGGAGAGGCTGTTCCACAAACTGAAGGACCAAAGGGCAAAAAGCAACAAACAGGGGTTGATCTCAGTGCTGGCTTTTGAAAGAAACGCTTCAGACTGAGGCCAGCACCAGAGAAGTGCTGTCTGAGCAGTGTCACAGCGAGCACGGGCGTGCCCTGATGTTTCAGTTTTGGGGACACTCTGGGACACTTACGTTCCACGGGAATTCCGTCCACGTGCCCTTTGCTTTTGGGCTCCTGGCTGCCGGGCTTGGCTTCGTCCTCATCGTCCAGCAGCGGCACGTAGTCTGTCTTGTCTACTGTCTCTCCCACCACGTCATCGAACTTCTCGGCCTCCAGGGTGGCGATGAAGTCCCTCTTCACCTCCTCCTCCACGTCGTGGGGCGGCTCGGTCAGAGCGTCGGCCAGGCTCAGGTTGTGCTCCAGCTCAGCCATGCCTGAGCACCTCTGCGCCTGCAACCACGGCCAGGGAGACACAGACACACGTCAGCACAGGGCTCTGAGCTTCCCTGCCTCTGCTGCTCGCCCCTGCGCCTTCACGCCACCCAGAAATGTTTGTTTGGTGTTTAAACTCCCAGATGGTTCTAAACTAACCCCCCCCAGCCGGAGCAGAAATAAAGCGGGATCGGCTAAAGCGGGTTCAGCTCGTGGATGTCGCATTTCACGGGGTCTTTTATCAGAACCTGAAACCAAAATATGTAAAAATATAATGGGCAGTACCTGGCCAGGGTAGGCACGGTGTGACATTGACTCCTGGCCTGCCCCAGATCTGGAGTTAATTACACCCCTCAGCAGCACAAATGACGCAAGAGAATTTAGTGCTGGGCTTGACTCCACCCGGCCTCCCCTATGGAGATTAGGATTTTACATAATCTCTGATGTATACTTCAGTGCTGCTCCTGATCCCTCCCAGAGGGTCCTGCAGCTCGTTCATGTCCTCAGCAAACCCTGCTAATCCCAGCAAACCCCCTCCAGCCCCGGGATTTAGGAGGGAAAGTGACGTTTTAATAATGTTTACATGGAAAAAATATAGCGAAGTGCACACGCAGGCATTATTATATCCACAGCTATGAATTGGAAACAGAGGAGAAGTAATCACCACTTATCCCTCCCTGATTTGCATCTCTGTGTTCAGTTTAATTCCTGGCACCAAGCTGAAAAAAAAATGCACCTGAAATGACTCATCTCCAACCTTCAGGCTGGCACAACACACACCCATCACCAATTCTTCCCTTTTTCAGCCTTTTGAAGTTTTCTTGGGAACAAGAGCCCACAAAAGCTGCTGGAATGTACAGAAGGGCTTTGTCCCCAGCCCCTCTCCAGGGGCTCGGAGGTGTCCCTGGATTTTCCCTGGTCCAGGTGAACATTCCCAGCTCTCCCAGCCCGGCTCTGGCCTCCCCTCAGGACAATCAGGAGCTGCTGACACAGGCTGAGGAACACAAGGGACATTTTGTGTGTGCTGGGTCAGGAGGGGTGACCCAAGTGGCCGCTGTGCAGCAGCCCAGGCCCTCTGCCTTCCACGGGCTGGCAGAACACAGATCCTCTTGTTCCCAAAAAACAAAGGCTCCTACTCCTTGAACTCCAGGAAATTCTGTGTCAGCACTGCAGGGCCACCACGTACCTACGGGGCTGCAGCCTGACATTCCTCAGGAACAATGGTGTCCCACTGACTGTGGGGTTTCTGTCCTTCCAGGCAAGTCTATTATGGAAACGAATTCAGGTCAAGCTCTTCTTTTTTATTCTCTGAACAATAAAAGGTCAGGCTTGCAGGCAGACCACACTTCAGGCAGCAACTGCAGTTCTTGGTGGTTTAGATAAAGGCCCTGAACCACAGCTTGGAAATCCAGAGGTGAAAAGTTTGGAGCTCTTCACCCCCCGTGCAGGGTCACAGCTGAATGAATGGTGGTCAGTAAAAAAAGCCCCATTTTGTATTTAAATGAAAGAGTCTTATCAAAAAGGTTTCTTTCAGAGTTTCTGACTATTTTAAGACATCCAGATGTGCACACAAGTGGCTGCATTACCCTGCAGGGAGCACCAGCCAGAGAAGACACTTCCAGAAGTTTAATCCCTGCACTGATCTCAAGTCTCCTTCAAGGAGAGCTCAGAAAGAGCCAATTTTCCAGGCACATCCTCCTTTGCCTTCAGCTCACAAATGGACCTTTGGTGTTAGGTCAGTGAGTCTCAATGTGCAGCGATGAACATTTAATCATCTTCTTCTGAAAATGTCACTTAGCATCAGAAAGAAAAACAATGTTTAGATTTCCCAACAAGCTGCATGGTGAGCACAGAGTGACTGAGGCTGGAAAAGTCCTCTGAGTCCATCCAAGTCCTGCCATTCCCCCAGCACTGCCAAGGCCACCCCTGACCATGTCCCCAGGTGCCACATCCACAGGGATGTTAAATCCTGTCACCAATGGGGACTCCGCCCCTGCCCTGGGCAGCTGGGCCAGGGCTGGAGAGCCCTTTTGGGGAAGGAATTTTCCCAATATCCAATATCCTGGCACAGCTTGGGGCTGTTTCCTGTCCCTGTTCCCTGGGAGCAGAGCCCCACATGGAGAAGGCTGCGCCCCATGGAACAGATGCCATAAAATAAACGGCATTTTTGGGGTCTGTGGCACTGACAGTGCTGCTATTTCAGGCCTACACAGGATCTGGGACATTGGAGTGATCTACTTTCTGGGGGGAAAATAATAATGAGGCTACGCAGCCTTATCAGCAGGACATTTCCTTGTCCATATTCAGCTAAACAGGGAATGTAGAAACGATGTATAAAAATAAACCAGTGTTAACTAAGAAAAGCCATTTTAAACACAGCACTGATGTCTCAGATGGGCAGGAGCACCTGGCACAAACTGCAGGGATCCCTCCTCAGCCCAGGTGGACTCCAAGGACAGCCACAACACCCCTGGGAATTCCTCCTTTTCCCTCTCTGGTGTTACAGCAGCCGAGCTACACCAATTCCCAGATTCCCAGGGCTTGTCTGCTAACTAAGGCAAGAGGAAAATGAGGATATTGCAGGGACTGTGCCCAAGGGTGGAGAGCAAATCCTGCAGCATATTCAGGTGTTGAGCAGCTTAGAGAGACAGACGCTTCCTACCCCATTTCCAGTCATATAGAACAGAGCTGGCTGGGAAGCATTAAAGAATCCTCAGCAAGATGCACCTTAATCCCCTGCCTGCACAGCTCTGGAAATCAGACATTCACAGAGCACAGGGAAGATGAATTCTGACATTAACCTTGGGATGAAAGAGAAAAAAAAACTGAGCAGTGACAGAGATTTCTGAAGACAGATGTTCAAAACTGCACTGAAATTCCTTCCTGAAAGGGTGATCAGGCACTGATCCAGGGAGGTTTGGAGTGCCCATCCCTGGAGGTGCCCAAGGGAGGCCTGGAGGTGGCACTCAGTGCTCTGGGCTGGGGACAAGGTGAGGATTGGGCAGAGCCTGGACTCAGTGGGCTGGGAGGGCTTTTCCAGCCTCAGGGATTCAGGGATTCTGAACAATCCTTCAGTGGAGCAGCTGCCGAGGTCCCTCGGGTGTTACATCAGCAGAGGGAACGTGGCTGACACCAACCTGACTCCAGGTTTGGGTCCAGGAACAGCCTCCAAGGACAGCCCAGCCCTCCCTGGCAACACCTGAGGGAGGAGTTTGCTCCGAGGAAAGGTGTGGAAGGAGCAGGGACAGCCCTGCCAGTGCCACCGTGCCAGCTGCACCACAGGCAAGGAGAAGGGTTTTCCTGTAGCAACACATTCCAGGAAATCTTCAAATTACCCCAAAGCAAAGCAGTTCCTTTAACTCAACACATTATTTTTACACAGGAGGATTGTTTGGATCTCTCCTGTTCCAGGCACAGCTGATCTGTTACACTCAGGCTTTGCTCCATCTGTTCTTCTCCACGCTCAGAATCTCTGTGTACTCAGTGAGTAACCTGGTTGTTGGGATAAATAAAATGCATCTCTCCTCAGCTAATCTGAAAGGTTCAGCAGGGTTATTTTAATCCCTTACCCAACATCACAGACCCTCCAGCCTGGAGTCTTGTTCCAAAGAGTTCCAACTGTTCACTGGAAGTGTCCCAGGATGGTTTGGGTTGGAAGGACCTCAAAGCTCACCCAGGGCCACCCCATGCCACACCTTCCACAATCCTAAGGTGCTGCCAGCCCTGTCCACTTCCAGGGATCCAGAGGCATCAACAACTTCTCAGGGTGTTGATAACTTCTCTTCGTGACTTCCTCGCCCAGGTTTTACTTCAAGTGGCCCCCTGGAACAAGTTCCCAGAGCCACCACTCCACTCACCATCCTCTGGGAAAGGAGGCAAATCAAGACCTGCATGAGCCACAGCCTCCAGTTTCCCATCCAGAGAACAGTGGAATTTATTTCCTGAACTTTGTGCTTCCATTTTGCAGCTTCCCTGAGTGCTCTGTTGTGTTCCTGCCTCCGGGCACGCACAGGCTTGGAATTTCAAGTTATGATCAGTCTGACCCAGATTTTGTGCGTCTTGTCTGAAGACAGAGAAAGAGGAGAGTGGGCATGGGGGTGTTGCCCAAAAAACCCGAACCTGAAAACCTGTAAACTGTCCAAACACAACCAGACTGAGTGCAGGACACTGGGGATTGCTGGCAGAGGGAAAGAGAATCTGGCAGATTTCTCCCAGAGGAGCACACCCAGGTACCTCAGACAGTGACAGTGACAGTGACACAGCATTCCAGCCTGCTCCAGAGCCCTGCCAGGCTCCTGGCACCAATCCCCAGCTCCATCCTGCTCCAAACAGGCTGGGGTCAGCCCCTGGCCCTGTAATCTTCCTGCCAGAGAGGGAGGAGAAATCCCATCCAGGAGGAATGGTGCATTAACACTTCCTCACTTTTGCTGGTTTAAAGCAGACTCTGATGCCCAGGTTTATGAGAAGCGCATCCATTATTCCACCAGGTCCACTTGCTCCTTTAAAATTAGCTCCTAACTCCATCCCAAATTAAATGCCTGGCTGGAAGAAACAGGCACAGCTCGGTCATAATTCCCATTTCTCCTGGGTAAGTCAGGTTGCTTTTCTTAGCCGGAGCCGTTGGGAGCATTCAGCTGTGGTTGCTGAGGCGTGAGGAAACAGGAGAGCAGAGATCTGCTAAGTCATCCTCCTTCCCAGAGTCCTGGAATCCATGGAAAAATTTCTGCATCCATGCTCCCGAAGGAGAGGAGGACACAGCGACCGACTGAGCCGCTGGCGTTCCTGACATTCCAGGGCTGGGCACAAAAATCTGTGACCCGACTGAATTTTTCATCTTTTTTTTTTTTTGGCACAGTCTAAACCAATGGGATTCACTTATTTATTGTTTTAAAGTTAAACGCAGCAAGAGCTCTGCTTTATGGCTGTGTCTGGAGTCGCAGGAAAATCCCACAAATCGCCAGAAGCTTCCCAGAGGCAAAGAGATGGAGGCTGAGAGATCTTCAATAAAATCTTCCCAACACTTTAAAATCACACTCGGCTCAACTGCTGGAATATCCAGCCTCAGAAAGAGTGACCTGGAATTACAGTCAGGAATCAGCTCCCCAAGGACTCCCTGATGTGCAGGTACCACCCCCCTGGCACAGGGAAGGTGTCCCGTTCTTTGGGATGCTCCAGACCTGCTGGACCAGCCCAAGCACCTGATGGCATCATCAAACCAGGATTAATTAGGAGATTCCAGATATTTCCACAGCAAAATCAATCCATATTTCAGCTCAGAGGTGTTGTTGAGATCAGAGTGAGCTGGCAGCTTCCTCAGAGCTCCTGGGAGAGCAGACAGGGAGTCAGCACATCAAATATTCCTGATTTTTAGAGCACATTTGGACTTCCAGCAAATGAGGACTTCAAGGAGAGCCCCAGAGCCACGTTCTCCTTCAGACAATCCATAAATACAGCAGGAGATTTTCCAGCTATTATTTGTAGGGCTTACATGATTGCTGCCCTCCTGTGTGAGGGACAAGAGACGGGGCAGGACCAGGGGAGGCAGATTTGGGGACAAAGAGAGCAGGTTTGGGGCATTTGATGATTTTAAGCTTGGACTCTTCTAAAACAGACAAAGCACTTGCAGGGTTGCCTCCCTTCTCAGCACAAACTCCCTGAGCCTTCTGGCTCACTTGAATTACTCAGAATAAATTCAATCAGCCCCAAAGCCTCCAAGCTGCTACAAGAAAACAAGCCAGAAATGCACAAGTAGAGGGAAAACAGTTTCTGCTGTTGCCTCCACAAGGACAACACAGGTATTTCCACTGAGGAATCCCAGATTCCCCCTCCCAGTGCCTGAAAGAGCTCCAGGAGAGCTGGAGAGGGACTGGGGACAAGGGATGGAGGGACAGGACACAGGGAATGGCTCCCACTGCCAGAGGGCAGGGCTGGATGGGAGATTGGGGATTGGGAATTGGGAATTCCTGGCTGGGATGGAATTCCCAGATTTGCTGTGGCTGCCCCTGGATCCCTGGCAGTGTCCCAGGCCAGGTTGGACAGGGCTTGGAGCAGCCTGGGACAGTGGGAGGTGTCCCTGCCATGGCAAGGGTGGGACTGGATGATCCTTAAGGTTCTTTCAAACCAGTCTGGGATTCCAGGGCTGTAACCATGAAACAGCTCTGGAGGCTTCACGCAGGTCTCAGTCACTTCCACAATCCCTTTACAGCCACACCAGGCAATAAATAAACAGGAAGTTTGAAGTTCTCATTTCATCTGGGGTCAATGAAGTTTCAACATGACCCCGAAGCTGAGGCACAACTTCAGCCCCAATTGTTTCCTCCTGTCACTGTCTGCTCCAGCCACTTCCTCTTCCATGTCTGGCATCTCCCTCCTTTCACTTCTGGGTCAGGAACAACCTCTCCCTCAGCCCCTGACAGCTGCTCCCACCTGGGCCTTCCACGAGTGGGGAGATCTGAGGCTCCTCCAGGGTGTCCATCCACTGGAGGGTTTCATTCCTTAGGGAATGAGCCATTTCTCTGTTTCAAGCATTGTTTTTGCTGTTATTGGTACTGCAAATAAACTCAACTTGCTGCAGCCGAGTCCTTAACGATGATTTCTGCTCCACAATCAGGAACATTTCCATCAGCTCCATTTCCCTTAGGAAAGCACTGATAAAGCCAATGAGCCGTGCCTTCCCCATCATCAATTATTCAGATGCCACATGAATTAGCAGCAGACAGGCTCCCAGCACTCCTGCCTCGCTGGGAATGTTAAAAAGATCCCCTCAGTTTCTGAGAGATCTGACGAAATTTCTATTTTCTTCCTGCCTCGCAGCCACTCGTGGCTCGCAGAGCTCACACTTCATGGAATGATGAAGTCCCCAAGGATCACCAGGCAGAACTCCCACAGCGGCCAAGGGCAAGTTGTAAAACAAGCTCCTCTCTCCACGTGTGCAGCTCCTACTCACTGTCAGCTCAAANCCTTCTTGATCATTGGCACATATTGGTGTATCTACATCCTCCAGGCAATTGACCAAACTTTTATATAGTGATGTCAAAAAAAAAAAAAAAAAAGGGACATTTTTCTCTTTAATGTAAAGGGACTTTAAGGAAAGTGCAGGACCAGAAGGGCATCCAGGGGAGGAACAGCAGCCAGGATGACTCAAGGCTGCCTGAGTTAAACTGTGGGTTAGATTTGGGGCTGGACTCGGTGATCTTGGGAGTCTCTTTCAGCCTTAAAGATGCTGTGAAACTGCAGAGTGCATCTGAGGATCGTCACACAGCCCATGCACTGCACAGAGGAAAAGCTCCCAACACCCAGAAAAACTGCACTGGAGCTGCAAGGCTGCTGTAGGAACTGCGGCAACGCCAAACCTCAAAGGAACAACGCAGGTTTACAGCTGGAACAACAAGCCCACCATGACAGGGCTGCTCCTGGAGGATGTTTCCCAAGGAATTCCGTGAGGATGATCAATGGAGGCCCCAGGCAGCCCCAGCTTTGCACCTGCCCCTGCAACGAGCCCTTCCAAGAGGAGCTGGAGGTTCTGCTCACTGCAAACACAGCCCGTGCCCCAGGCAGAGCACATCTCACAGGGACTGTGGCCCTGCAGGGACCTGGGGCACTCCAACATTCAACCTTGGCTGGAATTCCACACAGGAATCGATCTGGGCACACAGAGGCCTCTGGTGATCCTGGCACAGGCCAAAAGCTGCCAGCAGCCAAAGGCTCTGCCACTGCTGCTCCCCATCCTGCTGCCAATGCTTCCCACAGAGCATTCCCTTCCCCACACAGCCAGGATTCCACTGAGGAACCACCTGCACAGGAGGAACTGCCCTGCACATCCCAGCACGTTCCACCAAACCTTCCCCTCTCTCTTGCCTGGAGAGGACTGATGCCATCATTCCATCATTCCATCATTCCCCAGTATCATGGAAGGTTCCAGGCCTCCACACAAAGTGTGGCCAGGGCTCAGAGGAAAGGGAACAGAGAAATAAATATCAGGACTTTGAGGAATTCCAGTGGCGGGTAACATGAATATTACATGTCCCTGATTAACATTATTTTCAACCCAGTAAAAGCAGGTTAAAAATAAAGTCCACATTCTGCACTTATGCAAAATAAAAGTAATTAGCTGGAGCCAGATCTCTGTCAAAGATCAAGGCAGAAGGAATATCCAAATGCAAGAGAACCAGGGAGAATTCCTGTTTGAGTGTCTAAATACACACACACCCCTGTTAGTGAATGGAAGAAGATACAATTTGTTTGACCCTTGATTTCCTGAAAGGTTTTATTGTTCATTACAGTCTCTGCTGTTTTATCTTCCATGGATAACACAGAAGAATCAGTAACAATTTCACATCGTGGCTGTTATTAGTTGTAAGCTGTTTCAGCTTTTTTGTGTTCTATTTTAAGGTTGTAAGTACATGATAGTTGAGAAATGTGTTATCTCAACTCCCCAAGATGATTAGTGCTGATATATTGATTATATGATGTGAATTTGTTGATTTTCTGTATTGATAGCTGACTTCTTATATGCTTTAACATCTCTTTTTCTAATTATCCAAAAGACACGTGTGATTTCAAGATCCTTCTTTTTATTTTCTAGCTGCTTAAGCACTTCATAACTGCTATTGTTAAGAGCCTTGTTTTAAAAATGAGTTTAAACCATCACAAAATGGTATCAGAGGATGGTTTGGCTTGGAGGGATCTTAAAGAGCCCATCCAGTGCCACCTTCTGCCATGGGCAGGGACATCTCCCACTGTCCCAGGCTGCTCCAAGCCCTGTCCAGCCTGGCCTTGGGCACTGCCAGGGATCCAGGGGCAGCCCCAGCTGCTCTGGGCACCCTGTGCCAGGACTTGCCCACCCTCCCAGCAGCTCCCAGCCAGGCCTCTGGAACTCAGCTTTCCCATGGCACAGATTCCCCCCTTTGATGTCAGTTCAGCTGCGCTGAGAGCTCTGCAAACTCTCACTTCAGACCCTCACCTGCAGCTTTTCCATCAGTTCCCTTCTGGCCTTGTTTCAGGTCCTCTGCTCAGGGTGAGGAGATGGAAGCACTGAGCCTGTTTTATCAGGGCACTCCACAGCAACTCCTGCTGCTCTCGGGCTTTGGAGAGCCACACTCTGCCCGCAGAACTCGAGACAGAAAACTCCAGACACCCAAGAGAGCAGCCCTACTACATTCCTGGGAATTACACTGCACTTGTCCAAAAGCCTGAGGGGCTGTTTTGCAATTTCCCTGGGGAAGGCAGCACTGGGGAGAGGCTGCTCAGCTCCAGGCCAGGGCCCTGAGCCACCTCCCAAACCCTTCCCTGACACCAGACCGACCATCAGAGCTGCCCAAAGCCACCAAACTGACAACACTGAACTGAAGGCACCGAGTCCCCACCTGTCCCAATCCCTGGAAGGACAAGAGAGGGAAGGAAGCCCACCTGGACCAGCCTGGAGTGCTCAGAGCAGCGTTCCTGGGAGCAGAGCAGCCTCGGAGCAAGGAGGGATGGTGGGAAGGGGGAGGCTCACGTAGGGAGAGGGCCAGATGCCAAAACAGCCACAACTGGACAAAAACCAGAGCTGGGAGGCTTTAGGAATGTCAGGCTGAGCAGAGGAAGAGTGATACAACCGCAGAGAATCACCCCAGCAGAGCCCAATTCCAGCCCTGACTCCACTTCAGCTGCACCCATGCCCAAAAAAGATCTGTGGCACGTACCCATGCCTGCAAAGAGCGTTTTACTATTGTAATTATGCCTGAGATGAGATTAGAGCACACCAAGCTCCTGCATTCCCTCCCTTTGGGCAATGGCAGTGCCATTAAGCACTCAGCAGGATGGGGTAAGACTGTCCAAGTTGGATTGCTCCATCCAGGGCTGTACCCTTTCCAAGCTGATAAAAAGTCACATTAATAAACTTGCCTTAAGTTACACGGAGAGATGCTCTGCCAGAGCAGCTTCACTGGGAGGACAAGAATAACTTTCCTCTAAGCCCCTGCAGGGATTAGGGACTCTAGAAGGTGGGGATTAATGCTCTTGGCTGGCCTTCAGAAAAGCCACATGGAAGATGAGTTCATAGATAATAACTGTGAGGGACTTTCGAGCATCGAGCTCTGCACAGGCCTACGAGCACTGAAGGGAGAGACCCAAAAAAGACTCCAAAAATCAGAAAATTTTATCTAAGGAAAAAAAAAGAAGAGTCTGTCCACCTTCAGCCCAGACTTGGAAGTTTTAGCTCCTAAAATGCCCAGGTCTGAAGCCCAGCCCCCAGAGCCCAGCTCTGGTGTGCAGGGCCTCGCAGCAGAGGGGATTTCGTGTGCTGCTTCCCCAGACAGGCAGCACCAAAAAAGGAGAGTTCCATCAATCACGGGGGAAGAGTCTCCTCTTTTCTCCTGGCACAGGGAAGGAGAAGTGGGGGCAGGGGAGGGAAGGGCTGTTTGCAAAGCACTTTCTCTGGAGGATGCAGCCCCAGCAGCTGCTCCTGTCAGCTGCTTTCCTTTATTAGCACCGGGCCCGGGGAGGAGCCTGGATCCACCTCCCTCCCACAACAAACCCCACAACAAACCCCACAACAAACCCCACAACAAACCCCACAACAAACCCCACAACACTCTCTGGGCTGCCAGGCCCTTCCCAGAGAAATCCTTCTCCTGGGAGGGAGGCGAGGATGGCACTGACAGGGTGCATCATCCAACAATTCTCATCTTTACCTCCTCATCCTTCCTCCTGTCACCTGGCTGCCACAGCCTGGACAGGACAGCTGAGTGCACAAAAAGGGAGAAGTTTCACTACAAAAGTTCACCTCAGTGCCTCAGCCCTCGTGGCAGCTCCTCTGAATTCACCCCTTTCCATGTTTGTCTTATGCACATGTCTCCCAGAATAATGGATTTTGTTCTCACAGGAGAATTTGGGTGTTAATTTCTAAGATGGGAGGAAAACTGCACAGCACAAACCCTGGAAGGACAAACCCAGAGATGAGAATGAGTTCCAGCCATGCTGTGAGAAAAAAATTTCAGAGGTTTAGCCCAGCCTAATTATAGTTTGAGTATGACTGTGCAGGCCCTCGGTGCCTTCATCAACTCACAGTTTTGCCTTATGTATATACAATAATATGTAAATATGTGTGTATACACATCTCAGAGCGTGGGAGGGAAAGCAAGGCCAGAGAGGATGAATTGTGAAATTAAGCTGGGGATCAGGCACAGGTTGGGCACCATCCCTGCCTCCAGCCACTCCACTTCCACACAGGCTCCGCTCCTTTCCCTGCACGGAATTATTCCAGTTGTGGCAGTGACTGTATCAGAGCAGCTGCTTCACTTTTAATTAAAATCAGCCCTTCTCCTGACAACATAATTACAGAGCACCAGAACCTGCCCATCAGGACAGAGGACTGGAAGCTTCCACATGAGAAAGTTAAGTGGAGAATTGTTTTCATTCGTGGCAACTCAGCACCAGCTTGGTGCTCCAGAGGAGTGGAACAGCAAACCTGGCACCGTTTTTTCAAGGGGATTTATCAAGAGAAAACAATATTTTAAAGCTTTCAAACACTACTGGAAGGTCAAAAGGCTTTGGAAGAAGGAAAAAACGCATTTCTATACCAAGAAATGAGTTTTAACTATTTGCAAATTTGCAAGATGCAAGTGAGAGGCTTTATGGACTCATCAGCTGCCTCTGAGGATCGTGGCTTCTGCAAAAACTCCCAGAAATGCCCCCAGAGGAAGCTGGAAATGGAACAGACACGTTGGGCTGGTGCAGGGGTCAGGGGCTGCTGTTTGGAAACCACAGCAAAGCCTGGTGGAGGCAGGGGTTTAACCAGGAAAAGCAAATGCTCTGTTAGTGCCCAGCTCTGTGACCACACTGGGGAACTGCTCCACGGGGATGTGCCCGTGGACCACACACCAGCACCTCCCCACTCCATCCACAGGGATTCCCAGGCCAGGGACAAAATTCCCTCTTCTTCTGGCCACTCAGGCGCTCAGAAATTCACAGAATTGAAGTCCCCAAGCACATTTAGGGTGGGAGCAGAACACACCTGGAAGGCTCCAAGCTGTGGAGGCTGTTCCTGACTGCTCAGGGATATTCCTGTTCCTTACCCTGTTAGGACCCCTCAGGGATATCCCTGTTCCTTACCCTGTTAGGACACCTCAGGGATATCCCTGTTCCTTACCCCACTGAGGACAGCCCAGGGATATCCCTGTTCCTTACCCCACTGAGGACCCCTTTGGGATATCCCTGTTCCTTACCCCACTGAGGACTCCTTTGGGATATCCCTGTTCCTTACCC
>VZDJ01000067.1:257472-282119 GCA_008694505.1 Cyanoderma ruficeps | reverse complement strand
CCTGCCCCACTCCTGCCCCAGTCCTGCCCCACTCCTGCCCCTGTCCTACCCCAATCCTGCCCTCCTGTGCTGCCCAAGGGAGGGACACCAGACACAGCTACAGAGAAAGGTCTGAACACGTGTCCAGCAGCACATCCAGCAGGATTCCATCTGGAATGGAGGAGGGAGCTCTGCTAGACCACAGGTGCAGCAGGCACACTCCCACCTCCCCCAAAAGGAGACTTTCAGATTCCTGATTTCCAAAGCCAGCAGGCTGTGAAAGCACAGAGGAAAGCTGCAGGTGCAGCCCCTCCTGCGGCCTTACAGCTCCTCCCTTCAGCCAGAGGGATGCCAGCCCAGCCCTTAAGCTGCTGCTGTGATTGCCTCCCAGGAGGACACCTTAACTGTCCCCAGGCAGGGGGACACTCCTGCTCTCACGTGATGTTTATTCTCGGAGAGGATCCCGGGGATTTTTCTTTAGCAGCTTCAGCCCCACGGCTGGCCCAGGGCCATTGGAGCATCACTGAACTCCTCAGAACGAGCAGGGAGCAGCCTCGGCGTGCCACAGACACAGCAGTGGCATCTGCTGGGGCAGCTTAGGCGAGAAAGGCCTGGAAACTGAAGAGAAATAACTCTGCCCAGAAAGTTGCTCCTGCCACACAAAGTCCATGACAGACCCAGTAAAAAAAGCAGATGACAGGCACAGAGAGACTGCTCACATCCAACAGCTGAGGCCAATTCCTCCCGAGTGAGGCCAAAGAACAAATTCTGCAGTGGAGCCTTCCTGTTATCCTGACCTGGTTTTAATGACAAAATTCCTGCTGACTGAGAGATCAACCAACATTAGCTCCCAGCGACCAGACACATCCAGCACGACCACACTTGGGCAACAACTCTCCAAAACAGCTGCAAACTTAATGCTGGGGAGACGCAGGATGGTGAAGGCTCCCGATCTTTTTAGTTTTTCTTCTAGGAAATGAGCTCAAATGTTGCAAGCAGAAGAATGCAATCTTAGTTCAAGCAGAACAGTGCCTATGTGGCTTATCTAGTTAAAAAATGGGATGTGCTGGCAGGCAGGAGCTTGGGGAAGTGCCAAGAGGAGCCACAGCACGAGGCCTTGTGTTAGTTCTTGCTCTCAAGGAGAGAATTGTCTCTCTTTGAAATCTGATGGGGTGGCAGCAGCAGGGGGAAGAACGGTCCTTTCTGAAATGAATTACTGCAGAAGAACAGCTCCCCCCTCGCCAAGTGCACGCAGGAAGGCAGGGGGAGGAAGGGAGGAGCTGCTGCAGCCCAACCACCATTGTATTTACATTTCCGTGCTCCTGATAACAAACACATCCACGGGTGCCTGCAAAACGAGGCTTTGGGCGGAAAACAAAAGCTGAGATTTCATGAAAGAAAGAGCAATAAAAGACATTCCAGGTGCCCCTGCAGCGTTATCAGGCCTGGTGTGGTGGTTTCTCCAGAAAATGGTTCATTTTTCTTATTGCAGGTGCAGCTGCAGTGTCCAGTGCCACACTGAGGTGCCCTTGGACACAGCAATTCCCTTCCAAAGGAGGAAAAAGAGGGGACTAAATAAACAACTATTCAGTGTAGTACTGAAAAATTAAAAAAAAACTTGTGATTTTAATTAAGGGTGCTTCTCACACCACTTTAAGAAAGTAAAACCTTTAGTGGTAAAGTGACTCAGAATCCTCAAATTCCTGAATGGTTTGGGTTGGAAGAAACTTTAAAGCTCGTCCAGTGCCACCCCTGTCATGGCAGGGACACCTCCCACTGTCCCAGGCTGCTCCAAGCCCTGTCCAGCCTGGCCTTGGGCACTGCCAGGGATCCAGGGGCAGCCACAGCTGCTCTGGGCACCCCGTGCCAGGGCCCCACACCCAACACAAGTGACCCTAAAGATGTGGGTTTGTGGGTGATTCTTCCCAGTCGGAGCCATTACACGACAAAGCAGATTTATCCAGCAGGTGACGTTTGCAGAAGTGTTTTCTCCCCACCTGTACACGGGGAACCAACACGAGAACCAAACGAAGATCCAGGTGCCACAGTCATGGCCGGTGTCTGCATTTGAAGAGGGATGATCAAACATCCCCCTGAACTTGGCTGGAAGGGCTCCTAATGGAATGAGCAGGAAGAACTGGGGTATTCCTGAGGGACAATCTGAGATAACAGCTTCGGGTTTGTAAAGGAGCCAAAATATTCCTCAGCCAGGTCAATCCAAGCAGGAGCAGGCAGTGCCCAGCTCCCACCAACACCTCCTCCTTCTCTCCCAGCCTCCCAGAGGATGTGGGGGAGGAAGCTGCCTTTATTCATCCTCCCACTCAATGAGCCTGGATCAAATATTCCCGGATAAATCACTCCAGGAAGCATTTTTAGCTGCTCAATGCAGCCTGTGGGAAACACCTGGTTGGTTTGCATGTCCTGGAACCATGGAACAACCAATGTGGAGAGGAACGTGGATGCCTGGGACTCCAGCTCCTGCCAGAACTCCCACTTTTGTACAATGGAGGAAAGTCCTAATGGCAAATCACTCCCTAGACAAAAGCTGGGAGGCACAGCACGAACTGTCAGAGCTCCAGGGGTGCCTGGAGAACTCTCTCAGCCATGGGATTTAGTTTGAGGAGGTCCTATGAGGAGCAGGCAGTCAGAGTCGATGATCCCTAAGGGTCTCCTCCAACTGCAGATACTCCATGAAGTCCAAACCCAGCCAAGACACCCCAGGAGACCACACTGGGCCAAGCCAAGAGAGGCAGAAAAGAGGACAAACAAAACCCACTGGAGACTGGCAGGTGCAGGGAAGAAAACACAAAGCTCTCCCATTTCTCTGTCACCTCCCCCATGTGGCCTCTCCCTGAGGAGAAGGTGACACTCCACCTCCTGTGACCTCTGCAGGTCCACTGAGGCCACGGGGACAAGCACGTGGGGCACGGCCCCCCCTCCATCCCACCCAGGGGAGATAAGCCATCTACCTTCCTTGGCTCCTCTTCAAGTGGCTTTCAGACAACGACTTAAGATGGTTTGGCCAAGAGCCACAGCCCCGGGGCAGCCAGCAGGAGCTGGGAACACCCCAGGGAGCCACTGCAGCAAGGGGAGCAGCTTCCAGCCAGCCCAGGAACAGGGAGAAGCTTCCAGACACCTCAGGAACTTTTCCAGCCACTTCAGGAACAGGGAACATCTTCCAGCCACCCCAGGAACATCTTCCAGCCACTTCAGGAACATCTTCCAGCCACTTCAGGAACATCTTCCAGCCGCCTCAAGAACAGGGAGCAGCTTCCAGACACCCCAGGAACATCTCCCAGCCACCCCAGGAACAGGGAGCAGCTTCCAGCCACTTCAGGGAACATCTTCCAACCACCTCAGGAACATCTTCCAGCCACCCCAGGAACAGGGAGCATCTTCCAGCCACCCCAGGAACATCTTCCAGCCACCCCAGGAACAGGGAGCATCTTCCAGCCACTTCAGGGAACATCTTCCAACCACCCCAGGAACATCCTCCACCCACCTCAGAACAGGGACACAGGAGCCTTTCCCAGGCCCACCACGCACAGGAGCATCAGCCCCACTGAAAATAAAGGACTCTGCACCTACAGTGTTCTCTCTGTGTCTGCTGTTAAGGGCACTATAAAAAAGGCAGCTGAGGGACAATTTTATCCCATAATTAAGTTGTAGGAGACTTGTGAGGCTCCTGTCACCTGCAGGCAGTTCCAGGAGCTCGCAGGGGATAAAGCTGATGTTCAATCAAGGTGTTTTGAGCTCCATCCTCTGCTCCACTCCCAGCCAAGGGTCACTGCCTGCTACCAGCCCTGCCACTGACAGCTCAGGCCTTCTGTACAGGAGAAGGCACAAGGATGGATCAAACACTGAAGAAAAGAGCAGATGTTCCTCTCAGGCCTTCCAGACATAACCAGCATTGCAGAACAAACCCAAACTGCCCTGCAGAAGACACCTGGGTCTCTGTGTCCGTACAGGAACCAGGAATAAATTGTAATTCCTTCCTCAAACCACGTCATGTGAGCACCTGCCCCTCAAAGATCCCACGTGCAGACCTGATGGCAGATTCCAGTGGAACTGCAGCTTTACTGTGCCTTCCCCAGAGCACAGCTTGGATAAAAAACTTGGATGATCCACCGCTCCCAATTCCCAACAAACCAAAGCTGACTTGTTTTTCTTAGCCTAGTTTACCCATTTTAATCTTTTCTAGTCCTCTTACTCTGATAAAAAGAAGATTTCAGTGACCAAGTTGAACAAGATGTGAACCCTTTGAAGCAGAAAAGGCAAGGAAAGAAGGTCCAAGTGGCCAGAAAAGATAAGCCTAGAGTTCCACACCAGCCCTGTAATCCCAGCCAGAAGCTCAGGAGTGTCTGAAACTCCATTAAATACCTCAAAGGCTGGAGCCCCTCTGCTCTGGAGCCAGGCTGGGAGAGCTGGGGGTGCTCACCTGGAGAGGAGAAGCTCCAGGGAGAGCTCAGAGCCCCTTCCAGGGGGTAAAGGGGCTCCAGGAGAGCTGGAGAGGGACTGGGGACAAGGGATGGAGGGACAGGACACAGGGAATGGCTCCCACTGCCAGAGGGCAGGGCTGGGTGGGAGACTGGGAGTTGGGAATTCCTGGCTGGGAGGGTGAGGAGGAGCTGGGATGGAATTCCCAGAGCAGCTGTGGCTGCCCCTGGATCCCTGGCAGTGCCCAAGGCCAGGCTGGACACTTGGATCACCCTGGGACAGTGGGAGGTGTCCCTGCCCATGGCAGGGGTGGCACTGGGTGATCCTAAAGGTCCCTTCCAACCCAAACCTTTCTGTGATTCTGTCTGGAAGGATTTTAACTGGAAGGCTGCAACAAGAGCAGTAATTAGAAGCTTGAACAGAACAGAATGGAAAGGTGAGTGCATCCCAGAAGTGTCTGTTCCACAGAAGCTCCCAGTGGCAGAACTCTCATTTCAGACCTCAGGATGGTGGCTGCAATTCCCAGCACAGCTGCTCTGCTGTGCACACACAGCTGGACCAAACCTCTGCTTCTGAATTAAACATTTGGTGCTGGGTCATTAGAAAATCAGTTCCTACCTCACAAGCAGGTGTTCCCTGGGCAGGTACTTCAGTCCTCAGAAACTGCTTATCTGCAAGACACAAAGCAGAGGGAACTGTGTGATTACAGAGCCCTGGGATGGCAGGGAATTCGGGCTGCTGGGACGTGAGTGGTGATACTCAGAATCAAGTCAGACTTGGGAGATTTTGCTGCAGTCCCCTCCAGTGATCCAGGCAGCTTTTCTTGGTGTTCCCTCCTCAACAGGAATAAGATCTGACTGTTGCTGGGATCAGGATTGAGGGAGGGGATCCTGCCCCTCTACTCGGCCCTGGTGAGGCACAGCTGGAACATCCTGTCCAGCTCTGGGCTCCTCAGTACAAGGAGCTGCAGGAGAGGGTCCAGCAGAGGCCACGGAGATGTTCAGGGCTCTGGGGCATCTCTGATGAGCACAGACTGCAGGAGCTGGGCCTGGCCAGGCTGGGCAAGGGAAGGCTCAGAGGGGTCCCAGCAATCCACACCAATCTCCCCAAGGGCTGGCAGAGGACGGGGCCAGACTCTGCTCAGAGGTGCCACAGACAGCACAAGGAGCAGTGGCCACAAAGCAAAGCACACCAGGCTCCAGCTCAGCTGCAGGAAGAGCCTCTTCCCATGGAGGGGCAGAGCCCTGGAGCAGCTGCCCAGGGGATCCTGGAGTTTCCCTGTCTGGAGCCATCCCAAACCCCCCTGGACACATCCCTGTGTCACTGCTGCAGGTGACCCTGCCTGGGCAGGGCTTAGCCTGGCTGATCTCCAGAGGTCCCCCCACATTCCAACCATGCTGTGGTTGCCATTTCCCACCGACACTTGCTCAAGCTGTTTAGGACATTCCATGAAAACCGTGAGCGACTTTTCCCTCCTTACACACCTTAATAGGTTTTGCCAAACACAGCATTAAAGCTGAATTAATCCAGGTTGATCAGGACATCCCTGCCCTAAGCAGCATTTCAGGTGCTCAATGAAAGGTTTAAGAGCTCACAGGGCCCCTGGCAGTCCCTGTCACACCTGCCCAGCCACCTGTGACAGCCACATCCCAGTCAGGAGCCCACCTTTATCTGCTCCAGCTCTTTTCCCTGTTTTTGCCACGATTCCAGTGCAGCTGCTCCCACCAGATTTACCAGGGAACCATCTCCTCACCTGGGTGTCACGTTTCAAGTTTTTCTGCCCAATATTTTACGTTCTGTTGATAATGTCTCTTAATTATGAAGCAAACACAGCTGCTAAAAAAATATTCTATCCCAATAATCACTCTTTATAGCCCCCTTGCAGAAGAGAAACGGAGCCACAGGGTTAAAGTTTTTCAACCCACGTGGAGAAATAAACGTCCAACTTGTTCTCCACCACTGCAAGTCATCAAGCCAATCTCACAGGAAAACATCATCTCAGTACCTGCTCAGCACTCAGACACAAACACTAATCCATGTTCTTCTCCTCACAGATGGACATTTGGTGTTCCAGGGAAGGAAAATGCCAGAGCTTTCAGCTAAATGAGGAAACAGCCCAGTGAAAAGTGTCATTTATGTTCAGGAGAGCAATGAAGCAGTCAGGAGTGAGAAAAGCCTTCCAGAAGAGTCCTGCTCCCTTCAGAAGGGGAGTTACCCCACTAATGAAGGAGTGGAGGAATCTCTGGTGCAGGATTCAGCTGCGTGAGGTGCTCAGTGCCAGCTCCTGCTCGTGTGGTAACACTGAGGGCTCCCCTTTCCCCCAGAGGGACACTGCTAACACACCCCACAAACCCACACCTCCTTTCCCCACACCATCATTGGCAGGTGAGCCCCCCCTGTGACAAACTGGGACATCAGGGTCCTTCCCTCCAGCTCCTTCCCACTGGAGAACACCCACGTCCCTTCCCAAGGCACCCCAGCCCAAGGCACAGCCCCACTGGCTGCTCCCTTGGCATCCATCCCACGCTTCTTGCTGTGATCCACTCTCACACATGAGATTCCAATCTCTTTGCACAGAAATCACCAAAACTTTACCTTATTTGTTAAGAAAAACAACCCAGAGACCTCTGTTTTTGGGCAGAATTGAAGAAAACGAGGAGCTCCTTTTTTAGTGCTGCTCCAGTTCAAATGGGGCAGTGCTGGGTCAGCCTGGTAACCGAGATAAAATCCACCACAGGTTCTTGGTCTGGGCAAACCAACATTTTCCTTGGTAAAGCTGCACCTCTGGTGCTCTCTAAATAACCCCTGAAGGGCAGAATTCCTGTACTGTGGGGGTCTTAACTGCCCCCACGGTAAAATTGATGCTCTTTAAGGTAGGGGGTGTTCTCACTGACAAGCAGAAGTGTTAAACATCTCTGCTTCTTCAGATCTGTGGAAATCCAAGGCGTGGCTGCAAAGATTTCTTATGTGTTGGGTCTTAAAATAATCGGAGAGACTTTACCCCATCCCCTCAGGTGATAAATTGAGGAAGACTCCAACTGTTGCAGCAGGAAAAAACCCATAGAGCCAACAAATCCCAACTCACGTGGCCCCATGACTAACCAGGACTGCTCTCCAGTTAGCAGAAACACTTCTGAGAACTGTTTTAATGAGCAGAGATGTCTGTCCGTGCCTTGTGACCCCAAGTTCCCAACCTCCTCCCTCCCCAGCACTGTTTTCCCACCACTGACAGGGAAAAGCAGCAGCAAGGAAAGGCAGGGACCCCATTAGTGCCCCTCCCCACTGGATCCTGCACTGTCAGAGAACAGGCACTGCCTGGCATGCACCCTGCCCGTGTTTGCTGTCCCTGTAAGATCCAGTTCCACATCCTGCACCAGCAGTTCTTGTTCCTCAGCTCCTCTGCTTCCCGAGCTCCCCATCCTGTTAGCACAGAACATTCCAAGGCCTTCTCCAGCTTCAGAGATTCCCCTCCCACAAAAACTGAATCCCCTGCATCCCATTAGCACCGACTGCTTCCAGGTTACCACCCAGTCTCCCAGCTGAGAGTTCACCAAACACGCCCCATCTGCAATGCAATTCCAAAACCACGTCCGTATTTCAGGGCAAACATTAACGATTCCCTTCAGCTTTTTGTAATTTTGAATCTGTAATTTGTAATTTTCTTACTACTTTTAGTAGCGCCCACTCATCTCTACCAGTTTCCAGCGACAGCCCTTTGGAGGATGAGCTCCCAGCTCATCTTGGTAAAGGTTGTGAGCCAGTGATTCCCCTCATGCACCTCACAGAATGACCATCACTGGCCAGTCTCCAGTGCCAAGGATGCAGGAGTCTGTGTGTGCACAGGGATTGTCTCAGACCCCATCTGTGACGCCACAGACAAGGAGCAGAGCAACGCTCTGGATTATCACTCTGATTCCAGCCACGTGGAATGCACTCCAGTGCCATTGACTTCATAAGAGAAAGAAAGAATGTGCCATTCCCCATATCAGAAGCCCTTATCAACTCCTTTAAATTCCCTGAACAAGCAGCACTTGCTGTTTTCCCATCCCAAATTCGTGACTGTTTCCAGTGCCTTGCAGGAGAAGGCCCCTCAACCTTTGAGTTTCCTGTTCTCTCACCCTTCAGGCTTGGTTTCCAAAGCTCTGGGTAAACAGCTCCCTTTAAATAGCTCCCAACACTCCCAACGTGTCTCCAACACATCCAGGGCATGAAGATCACTTGATAGGAGAAGCCAAGAGGGGCGTTGCCCATCCCAGCTCCAACATTCCACATGCAAAGCAGTCCCGGGGTGTCAGAACCCTGAGCTAAATATACACAGTGGCCATGAAATGCACATTGGGCAGCTCAGATTTCCACCCCTGGCTCTTCCCAGAGCAACAACTACAACAACCTGACAAGGAATCAAAGAACCACAGAATGGTTTGGGGTGGAAGGGACCTTAAAGATCTCGTTTCAATCCCTGCCATGGGCACAGACACCTTCCCTGAGAAGGAAAATTGCCTTTATGGCCACAGCCCCCTGTGCTGTTCCTGAACTCACCAAGATCCTAAACCCAGAGTTGATTCACAAATACACGATGAACTTTTTTCCTCCATGGGCAGCCAAATACTCAATGAATTTTTCTTCAGCATCAAACTTCTGCTCCCACACTGCCATGAGGCATCTGGATAAAGCTGACAGTAAATCCTAGGAGAAATGGATAAGGGAGCTGGGAAGGGGCTGAGCCTGGAGAAAAGGAGGCTCAGGGGGGACCTTGTGGCTCTGCACAAGTCCCTGCCAGGAGGGGACAGCCGGGGGGTCGGGCTCTGCTCCCAGGGAACAGGGACAGGAGGAGAGGGAACAGCCTCAGGATGGGCCAGGGGAGGCTCAGGGTGGACAGCAGCAGGAATTTCCTCATGGAAAGGGTGCTCAGGCCTTGGCAGGGGCTGCCCAGGGAGGTTTGGAGTGCCCATCCCTGGAGGTGTCCCAGGAATGACTGGAGGTGGCACCCAGAGCTCTGGGCTGGGGACAAGGAGGAGGTTGGACCTAGGGTAGACTCGATGGCCTCGGAGATCTTTTCCAACCCAAATGATTCTGGGATTTGAAGGAGACTGCTTTTACATTTAATTCCAGACTTCTGAGTGGAACTGCTCCCAAGAGAAGTTAAGTTAGACTAATAATTTAAAGAGTCTTCAAAACACGGGATGTATTTCCACCGCACTTGAAGAGCGAATCATTTTCTAGGGAAATATTCATGAACAGCAAGTCAGGGCTCCGTGGATGTCACGCAAGCCCTGCTGCTGGGAGAAGGGGATGATCCTCCCCAGCCCCAGGTAGCAGAGGAAGAATGGAGGCCTTCCACTGCAAAGGCAGCACATACTCTTTGGCAGCATCCGCATTTCATCCTTATTGGAGGGGACAGACTTTCAAATGAGAGTCTGGGGCAGCGATTCAGGTTGACAAAGTTAAAACGCACTGAGGCTCATACAACCAGACAGGAAACAAGCAGCTGCACAAGCGGGGCTGTTTTTATAGCACCACGGATTTTGGGATGTCAGGAGCAATTGGAAAAAGAGACACAACGTGCAATGACTCTGGGAAGCTGCAGGAGTGACTCATGGCTTGCCACGGCGCCAGTGTCAAGGACCAGCCAAGGACCTTCCCAAAGGCTTCTGCAAGGCTGGGCTGTGCAGCAAGGGCTGCACTCACCTGGGAAGGAAAGTTCCAGAAGCCAGAGCCCTCTCTGGTTTGTCAGTGTCCAGGAGAGGAATGTGGGACTGACTGTGTTACAACATAAACTGGATGTGACAGGAGCCTGGGAACACCCAGACAAGGCTGAGATGAAGGACTTTGACACAAGCGACGCGTAAAAGATTCAAAAATCCTTCTCAAGTGTCAAAACAAAACAAAAATCTCAACATCCAGATTGGAAAGAAACCCAGCACCAAAACCCAAGGCAGAAATTGCCCTTGGTGAGAATCAGCCAAGCCTGTCCCTGTTCAGCAGAAGCTCAATAAAAAAAGAAAGTGATTTAAGCAAGAGCGAAGTGTCTCTTTTCACAGCTGAAGGACTCTGCTGCTCACAGGACTGAATTAGCTAAAATTAGCTCTCACAGTTGCATTCTCACCAGCACCTCCAGCCTCCCGTGTGGATGAGTAGTTTTGGTGAAAGCAGCTTTAATTTGGATTCAGAGCATGCAAATTTAAGGAGAACAGTGATTCCTGACCAACTCCTTCCATGAACACTGATGCATAAAAAACACTGTCTTGCACATTCAAGTTTAATCCTCTTCTGAAATATTTATTTTTGGAACAATTCAGTGAACAGAAAGCCTTCAGCCCAGGCGAATTACATCTAAAAATAGAAGGTTTAAGAATTCAGGAATTCTTCCTACTGTTCTGTCTAATCAATACAGATCCACTGTGACTTCTGTCATCTGCTTTATTTGTCAAAGCACATCCCCACACCCAGCATTACCCAACCTGCATCTTTTAGGACACTACAGGCCAGAAACAGCATTTTTATTGATTTGAGATTCACAAAGACTCAGCTGCACACACGTTATACAAGGAGCAGTGAGAACAGAGGCAAGTCTTGAACTATGAAATCATCACTCAAGGCTGGAGCTCCTCCAGCACCCACCCAGCCTCAACTGAGGGAGCGTTAATGAGCTCTTTGATGGCAACAAGGAGAAGGAGCTGCTTTCATTATCCAAATGTCATTTGTCCACTAATGAGAGGGCTCCAAGCCAGCTGACCTTCCTGAGATGCCTTCTTGCATCAGAGAGGAACGGGAAGGAGCTCCTCAATGTCACAGTCGAGTTGGAGTGACCAGGAACAGTCTCACACATAAAATCCTGCTCTCCACACCAGGGCTGCTACGTGCCAACAGGTCTGAGAATGGAATCCTGGCCCACGGCAGCCCTGAACAGCCCCCACCAGTGTGGGAGAGGACTTTTGCCCAGGCTGCCAGAGGAAATCTCCTGAAATAAAACATCCCAGCACTGCCAGAAGTCACCAAACATCACAGAACTCAGCAGCACAAGGGACGCCAGACTGTGAGCAGCTCTTACTGAACTGTTTTTATATTCCCATCAGCCCAGCTCACCTGCCACTACACCACAGCAAACCACCACGAAACCTCCCCAGCCCACACCTGCAACAGGGCGCATTCCAAGGCCTTATCTCTCAGTGCCTTTTTAAAAATCAACATTTCTGCTGGTTTTCAAAGTCTTTTACAATGTCTCTCAGCCAAACAACCTGTACCAGGTTGTTCAACACGCCCAGCAAGAAGGATCCTTCTGTTACTCACTGCACACACACCACACCCAGAGCCAGGAGCAGGACACAGCTGCTCCCCCACAGCTCCTCTGGCAAGGCTGGAGATGCTTCCAGGGTTTTATTCCACTTTATTTCCATCACAAACCCTTGCTGTGCAGATCAAAGGGTCAGTGGAACACTTCTGGTGTTATTGATATCCAAAAGTACAGCGTGAAGGTGTGTCCTGCCTGTACCTAAAGGGGGCTCAGATGAAAGTCAGAGATAGAAGATGGTGATAGAACAATGGGGTGATGGTTTTCAACTGAAATATTGGATATTGGGAAGGAATTCCTGGCTGGGAGGGTGGGGAGGCCTTGGCACAGGGTGCCAGAGCAGCTGTGGCTGCCCCTGGATCCCTGGCAGTGCCCAAGATTAGACAGGGCTTGGAGCAGCCTGGAATAGTGGGAGGGGGTTTGGAATGGGATGATCCTTAAGGTCCCTTCCAACCCAAACCACTCCCATGATTCTGTATCAAACATACCCCTGGAGAACTTCCTATTCCCATTGAAACTACAAAACCTTGTCTTTCCTCAGCTTAGGAAAAGGAAAACCAAGAAGGAAATTGCAGGCACCAAGAGTGATTTTACCAAGTTACACCAGATTAAGGAACGTCTGCCGTGTCAGCTCAGGCCCTGCTGTGGGCAAACAGGAGGAAAGTTTGGATTTCCCATCTCCTCGGGCCCTGCCGGATGCCACAGCAACAGCTTCAAAGCCAAACAGCTCCTGGAGAATTCCCAACCATCTCTGACACTTCATTAGTGTAAGAAAGCACAGAAATTCACGAGACTGAGATCTCCTTGTGTTTTCAGGGTTGATGCCTGCCAGGTTTCATAACTGAAGCACCTGAGCTGCCCGTTAATATCCCCTCACCTGGACCAGGTCACGAGCTCCTCCTGTGGCCCTGTCCTGGAGGATGGAGGGGATTACCCCGTGGGGATGTGTGGGTGGGCAGGGAGCTGCAGCTCTCAGCTCAGGGACACTTAGAGAACCTCACTGAGCACTTAAAAACCCACCCAGCAAGGATCTGCTGGGAGAGGATCCATGCAGACATCACTGGGAGCTCTTGGAGTTGAGCTCTGTTTGGTGCCTGTGAATGGAGCATTTTAACAGGTGGAACCACTGACCTGTGCTGCTTCACCCCAACTCACAACACCCCACTCCTGAACTAAAAGCACAACAGAGATTTTGGATTTATTTAATTCCTGGCTTATCAGGTTGGAAACTTACTACAGTAGTAGATTTTTCACTGATATTTTGGAAGAAAAAAAGGAAAAATTCAAGTTCAACAGAATACAGGCTGGCAGCACAAGCAGGACACTGGGTAAAAAGCTCTGAAAATACATGTTATTTAGTTAACATATATATAAATATTCCCATCAAGAAGATCATCTATGTACATTTCTACAAACCCAAGTCTCATGCCCAGATGTGCTCTAAATAAAGAGCAGCACCTCAGCAGATCAGTGTGACAGGTTTAATAAGCTTTGTATTTGAGGGGAAATATTTCAGATGTGCAGGAACACACGAGGAACGTGAGCCAGGCATTCCCCATGTCCCACCAAAGGTGATGAATCCCCTCCACAGCAAACTCAGCATCTCCTCTGCTCAGTGATGGCTTTTTATGAGTGACAGAGAGTAGGATTGGATGGGATTTTGGGAAGGAATTCCTGGCTGGGAGGGTGGGCAGGCCCTGGCACAGGGTGCCCAGAGCAGCTGTGGCTGCCCCTGGATCCCTGGCAGTGCCCAAGGCCAGGCTGGACAGGGCTTGGAGCAGCCTGGGACAGTGGGAGATGTCCCTGCCATGGCAGGAGTGGGATGGGATGAGATAAAAGGTCCTTTCCACCACAAATCATTCCGGGATTCTAGGAATTTTGCTTTAACCTTTTCCATATTATCCACATAATTTCTATATTTCACTTCTGGGACAATGATTATACAACAGATATTTTGTCACTCTTTTTAGCCAAAAGGATTACAACTTTTGTCTTTTTGAATTATGCCAGACAGCAACACAAGCAGTGTTTGAGGAATAAATGAAAACCCAAACAATCTTTATTTTCCACTGCACAAACAGGGCAGGTTTAAAGCCTCAATCATCAGTTGATTTCTCTGTGAAGTCTCAAGAGCAAAACCATGAATGTGGACCAGGAAAAGGGAAGGTATAAAAGGCATTTACACTGCATGTAGGCACAGGATTGCTGCTGCTTCAGGGCTAGAAATCACTGAGCTTTTCTGCTTATTTTCTGGCATTTCCTGCTACTGAACCACCTGAAGCCTCAGTGAGCTACAGCACTGAGTTACACCAAGCACAACTCTCCCTTATTTCTTCTTTCACACAAGAACATCCCCGAGCTCCTGCCCGTGGAGCAGTGAGTGCTGGGACCAGGGCTCACAACCCCAGGGACAGATTCTCCTGCTGAGGACAGAGTCAAAACTGTCCAGGGCTTAACTGAGCCGCTGTCTGACAGCTGAATATTTCAAATCTTGTTATTTTAGAGCCTGGGTTGCACAGTGAAGAATTACAGCTCCTTGCTGAGCTTCTACAGCAGGGCACAACCTGAGCCTGCCCTGCGGGGTAATGATGAGCACTGTAAGACAACCCTGGCACGGGGTTGTGCTCAGGTTGGGTTTTCCTCCCCTCCTCCTTCCAGCTAAAAAGCTTTTCCAGGAGCCTTGGCTGGTCAGCAGCACAGAGAGGATATACTCTGTCTAGTGTTAAAATATGTAAACCATAAAATCAAAATTCCAGGGGTATTTCCCATTGTCCCAGGCTGCTCCAAGCCCTGCCCAGCCTGGCCTTGGGCACTGCCAGGGATCCAGGGGCAGCCACAGCTGCTCTGGGCACCCTGTGCCAGGGTCTCCACATCCTCACAGCCAGGAATTCCTTCCCAACATCCAAGCTAAACCTTCCCTCTCTCAGTTTGAACCACTCCTGGCTCTTAGCTGAAGCCCCTCTCCATCTTTTTTGTTGGCTTCTAGACTAGGGGACATCCTCTGCTACAAAGGTTAATGACACTCAAAATCATTGCAGAGACAACATGAGGCCTTAGAATCAATTCCAATCAAATCCATTCCCAATACGAGCACATTCCAGAAGTTTTCAGAGGATTGGTTACCTGAAAGTTTTACATGGAAAAGACCAGATCAGCAAGAATTCAGCAATATCTGTGTCCTGAGATACCAAAACTACTAAAATATTCAACTCCTGACTGCACGCTGATTTTGTCAGGAGCCCACTGTGATCCCAGCTGGGCTGAAGTCACTCGAGGGACACCCCAAATTCTCCTGGCAAATTCAGGAGACCCCTCAAAACATCACTTGACCTCCCCTGTGTGGGGAGAGTGCCCAACACCTGACAGAACCTGCACCTCAGCTTAGGCAGAGCTTTGTTAGGTCAGCTCTGAGTGATCCCCAGCACAACCAGAAACAGGAATTTGGGCACTACCAGGGTGCAGGAGAACCAGAGAAAAACCAACATTCTCCTGCTTTTTCTGATTTCCAGCTAAAATCAGAGCAGATTTGTTCTGAGGTGGAAACAAAGTGACACCTGTACCTGGGGAAAGGGGAGATGGGAGATAAAGGTCAGGGCAGTGCAGCCAGATAGGGTTAAGGTCATTAACATTTAGTTCTTTGCCTCTGAGCTCACAGATCACATTTCCAAGGCATAAAGACACTCACCTCACCCGAGCTTTTCAGACTCAGATTGAAAAACAAACCCACCAGCAAAAAAAAAACCAAAAAAAAGAAAGAAAAAAAGTCCATTTATAAGGGGTAAGTTTCCCTTTGTTAAAGGTGCATTGGAAAACCAACCAGAGGAAGACTCAAAGCCATCCCGTGGATAAGTTCTTAGACTGAGCTGAACACATTAATTCTGCATCAGAACTATGGCTTTTAGTGATTTTTAAGCAGTGTCACTCCTTAGTAAATTCAAGGCAACAGCAGCAACTGAAATTGCCTGATAAATCCTTCAGATGTTTGTTTACAACTGTAGTAGAGTAATTAAGGTTTCTGAAGAAAAAAGTTTCTAAGGCCAACAAAAAAAAAAAAACCAAAAAAACAAANAAAAAAAAAAAAAAAACCAAAAAAACAAACTGGAACAGAAGATGAGCAGTCACTTCCCGTTATGCAACTGCCTGAAAAAACAGATTTGTTCAATTCAGCGTGAAAAACTGGGCTGGAGTCTGAGCACCCACCATCAGCTGCTGACAGGTTACAACAAGGTGCAGACAGCTGTGTTAAACCAGAAGCCCGGAGCAAACTGCTGCAGGATCTGAGACACCACACAGACCCCAAACACACCCTGCACAGCACCAGGGGCTGCCACTGGCACCCACCAGCCCTGAACCTGCAGGGTGCTGCTAAATATCACCTCATTACAGGGTTTTAAACCTATCTCTGGTTATTGTCATGGCGGGAGCAGCGTGAGGTGTGGAGGGTGTGACATCCCAGAACTGAGACTGGGAAAGGTCTCCAAGGTCACTGAGCCCAAGCTGTGCCCCATCCCCACCTTGTCCCCAGCCCAGAGCTCTGAGTGCCACCTCCAGGTGCTCCTTGGACACCTCCAGGGACTCTGAACCTCCCTGGGCCTGAGCACCCTTTCCATGGGGAAATTCCTGCTGATGTCCAAGCTGAGCCTCCCCTGGCCCAGCCTGAGGCTGTTCCCTCTTGTCCCATCCCACAACTTCTCCTCAAGCAGAGAGCAAAGGTCCCTCCTCTAGACAGAGCTGGGCACTTTCACTCTGTTGCATTTTTGAAGGTTCAGTCACAGCAAACAAACAGTGAGCTGGGTAAGAACTACAGAGAAAATAAAAAAGAAGGGAGAGAATTCAGCACCTTCAAAGATTCCATCCCCACGGATCCTCTTATCCTGGGAAGGCAGAGGAGCAGCTCTCACCCTGCCTGAGTTATCAGAGCAGTGACAGCCTGAGCCCAGGGAGCTGCTGGAAGTGTTTTCTCTGATCCTTGTTCTCTCTGCTTATCAAGGAAAGTGATTCCTGCCCTGAAAATGCAGCAGGACCAGCAGCAGTTTCCTCATCGAGATTGGAACCAGGACAACGTGTGTTACTTCACACCACAACCAAACAAATCAGTGCAGACTCACTGCTCAAAACCCTCAAATAACACCTCCCAAAATCAAAAGCTGCATTAATAAACACTGAATTATCACTGAATGAAAAATGCTTCAGAGATACCTGTTAAATGAAATTCCAGCACTGTACTTAATCCACCTGATTTCTATTTCTCTCAGCAATTGGAATTCAGAAAGTTCTGTGGTTTAATGCACAGGTTCTTACTGCAAAGACCAATTAAAAAATAATTATACCATCCAGCTTTTAATCTGGAATTAAAACTGTTCAGCTCAGACTCATTAAGAAAAAAGTAAAAAAGAAAAAAAAAAAAAAGAAAAGCTCAGCTGTTCATATGGAAAATGATCCATCCACTTTCACCTGTTCCTGGCTGAGACACAAACACATTTCTGCTACCAGAAGTCACTCACCAGATCCAAAAACCAGGAGTTCCACGGGGTGTGGAGATGTGATTCCCCACCTGCAGAGCTGCCCCAGCCCTGCATCCAACAGCAGCAGCACCTGGAGCTGCTCCAGGGCTGGAGCCAGGCTGGGAGAGCTGGGAATGTTCCCCTGGAGAGGAGAAGCTCCAGGGAGAGCTCAGAGCCCCTGGCAGGGCCTGAAGGGGCTCCAGGAGAGCTGGAGAGGGACTGGGGACAAGGGATGGAGGGACAGGACACAGGGAATGGATGGGAGATTGGGAATTGGGAATTCCTGGCTGGGCTGGAATTCCCAGATTTGCTGTGGCTGCCCCTGGATCCCTGGCAGTGTCCCAGGCCAGGCTGGACAGGGACTGGAGCAGCCTGGGACAGTGGGAGGTGTCCCTGCCATGGCAGGGGGTGGCACTGGCTGATCCTTAAGTTCCTTCCATCCCAAACCATCCTGGGATTCCAAGATCCAGCAAAGCTCCTTCAGTGCTGCTCTGTCCATGTGCACTGCCAGGCCCCACTCCCAGTGCTGCATTCGCTACTCAGGGGATACACCCAGGAGCTGGGAATACACCCAGGAGCTGGGAATACACCCTGGAGCTGGGAATGCCGTGACACTGCCCTGTGACCACATCTGGCAGCTACTGAGGAAACAAAAGCTGTGCCAAAGCTCCCGAGGCAGGACTGGGGATTTCTGAGTCACCCCCAGCACGATGGAGTCAGTGGCTCCTTCACCTGCAGGAGCTGCTACAACCCCAACTCGAATTCCTCCTCCCACAGCTTTAAAGACAAATTCCAATGACAGTAGAGACAAGTCTAACACATTGTCTCACAGGCAATTCTGTTATTTTTACAGTTCTCAGCATTTCTTCAGTTGGCAGAAGTAAAAGATTTGTCCTGGAGCTCCAGCAGACTCCAAACCTCCCGGCCTCCCCTACACACAGATATTGCAATTTAAACTGGAACCAGCTCGAGGCTCCCAGCGCCTTCAAGGACAACAAAGCACTTTATCAGGGTGAGAAAGTGAAAGAACAATGGATAATACAACTTCTGGTGTTTAAAGTTGACTTAGAATGAAGCAAACTCCGTGTTTCTGGCACATCCCCGAATTCCCACTCAGCAGGATCCCAGTGTCAACCCCCACAAGCATTGCACATGTTGAATATTCAGGGTTTGCCCTTACTACAAGGAGTTTTCCCAATCCACTGCTCTTTTTAAAGCTATTTTGTAATTTTAAAAACAGAATCAGGTAGGAAGCACAGAGAGCACATTTAACCACTGTACCATGTTTTAAAAGGAATTACTTAAAATTACGACGCCAAGAGCCACCGATTCATAATTTTTAATTTCCATCTTGCTTGGCTCCACCTCAAGACCTAAGAGATGTTTCTCAGTGAAGATTGGGGCCACATTTCTTCGCTCTTCTGTAACAACTTTTTATTAGAGAGGTTTGGATTAGAGGGACCTTAAGGATCATCTCCTTCCACGGGCAGGGACACCTTCCACTGTCCCAGGCTGCTCCAAGCCCACCCAGCCTGGCCTGGGACACTTCCAGGGATCCAGGGGCAGCCACAGCTGCTCTGGGCACCCTGTGCCAGGCCCTCACCACACTCACAGTCAGGGATTTCTCCCTAATAAACAACTCAAATCTCCCCTCCTTCAGTTTGAAGCCATTCCCCTTCTCCTGGCCCTCTGTGAAGAGCCCCTCTCCAGCTCTCTCAAAGTGCCTAAAATCAGTGCAATTGCCAGGAAAATAAATACAGCAAATCCACACCCCAAACTCTGTGTGAGCTCCCCTGGAAGCTGGAGGTGAGAAGCTGGGATGGCCCCACGCTCCCAGCTCCCCCCAGCACCAGCCCACAGCCCATTTTGATTTTTGGGATCAGCAAACAGCTCCCCCCTGCACAGGGCCCAGCTGGGCACCAGGATGAGCTCATGCCCAGCAGCAAACTCCATCCAAAAGCTTTTTGTTACAAGCTGCTCTAGTTCAGTTTGCTTCGTTTTCGGATTAATTAGTAAAGATGTTTTACAGAAAGATCCACTTTGTTATTCAGAAAATGTTCAGCACTTCCCCATCTTTCTCTTACGCTTCTACCTCTTTAGATTTAGAATATTTATAAGACATTTTTAATTTTTTTTAGCCAAATTATCAGAATCATGAGGAGATGAATTCTGGAGGGGTTGGGGAGGGGCTTTTTCTTTGGGTTTTTTTTTTCCTCTTTGGTATTTGAAAGAAGAAATACTTTCAAGGTTCTACTTTCAGGTCTGTCCATCCCCCTTCTAAGCAGCCATTCCAGGTTTTGACTTCTGTTTCAGGAGCTGCTTTTGTGTTTCATGCAAGAAACTTTCTGGAATAAAACAAAACTAATTCCAGACTGTTTCGGGCTGGAAGGGGCCTCAGGGATCATCCCAATCCACCTCTGCCCTGGGCAGGGACATGTTCCATGTCCCAGGCTGCTCCAAGCCCTGTCCAACCTGGCCTGGGACACTGCCAGGGATCCAGGGGCAGCCCCAGCCGCTCTGGGAATTCCATCCCAGCCAGGAATTCCTTCCCAATATCCCACCCAACCCTGCCTTGGGCCAGCTGAAATGGTGCAGAATTCAGATTTGCCATTGCACAGCACAGAACTGAAATCCCAGCACAGGGACATTTGCCTCAGGAACGAAGAGGACACGAACCAGAAGCCCTGCAGTGTTTGGGAATCAAAGAATCTCTGATTATGTTCTGGGAAATGCCCAATCCTGCAGATCTGCACCGAGGCACAGGCTGCCTATTCCCCATTCACTTTCCAGAAGGAAGCTCAGATGCCTCAGAAAGTTTCACCCTGTGCTGGGTTTGTTTTTTTCCTCCACCCCATCATGTGCTGCTGGAGCTTCCTCGGCCAGACTGAATGAATGAGTCACTTAATTAACCCAGAATTTACACAAAGGACATGCGAGAGCAAAAGCCTGCCCTGAATCTGCTCAGCCCCGGTGAGCATCTTAAAATACTCAATTTTTCTTTCTTCATGAAAATATTTAAAACATAAATTAGTAGAATAACACAATTTAGTAAGAACTTGCTGAGAGAGAACAATGAACATGCAACTCCCAGATTAAAAACTGTTAAGATTTCAGTCAACTTCATAAAATACAGCCTACATCCCTGTGTAGTAATGAAAATGCTTCTCTCAGTACACAACCTCCTTTTTTGGTATTATGCTTTGAAAAATACAACATAAAGTATTTTATCTAGAAATCCCAGCTCCTGTACTTTGAGAGATTAACAGAAAAAAAACTCTGCCAAGAGAGAAGCAGGGAGAGGAGTTTTTAGTGTGAGCTGCAGGTGTGAAACCTTGTGCTGAGAGGACAAAGGTGACCGTGACAGCCACAGATAATCTTTTTTATTTGCCAGTACGGAGGCTTTAGAGCTGGGTTATTTCCTTGGCACTACCAGTGCACAGAGCCCTTGGTTTTGAGGAGGGAAAGGTTATTTTCTGCTGCTAAAATGGAGAAACTGTGAAAAAGCCAAATTAAACACCTTGGACTGGGGCACCCTGGGCACTTTGGGGGTGACGCCGAGCTCTGGGTGCTGTCACAGCTGCAGGGAAGGGATGGGGCACCCACAGGGACCTGGCCAGCCTGGAGAGGTGGGACTGTGCCAACCTCAGCAGGTTCAAGGGCAAAGTTCTGCTCCTGGGCTGGGACAATCCCAGATCCAGGCTGGGGATGGAGAGCAGCCCTGGGGAAAAGGCCTGAGGGGGGGCTGGGGGATGAGAGGCTGAACTTTGCCTGGCCAGAGACCCCCCTGTGCTGGGCTGATCCCAGCGTGGGCTGCAGGAAATGGGGGATTCTGCCCCATTCAGGTGATTCCCCACCTGCAGAGCTGCCCCAGCCCTGCATCCAACAGCAGCAGCACCTGGAGCTGCTGGAGAGATCCAGAGGAGGCCCCGGAGCTGCTCCAGGGCTGGAGCCAGGCTGGGAGAGCTGGGAATGTTCCCCTGGAGAGGAGAAGCTCCAGGAGAGCTCAGAGCCCCTGGCAGGGACTAAAGGGGCTCCAGGAGAGGGCAGGGGGGGAACTGGATGATCCTTAAGGTCTCTCCCACCCACCCAAGGTGGATTCTGTGATCTGAACCCCACAAAGCCCCCAGGACTCTCAGGGGCTGCACCACAAACACGGAGCCACGGGGACACAGCCCACACTTCCCACCAGCCAAGAGTGAAAACCAAGGAGATGAAAAAAGGACCAAAGAGAAACCAAATCTGCTCTGCACAAACCCTCACACATGAATCTGACCTGTTGCCACAGTTCTTACATCTAATACTACAAAGTGGGGAGTGCAATACAGTCCTGCTGACTTACAAACACATATCACAATTTACTCACCTCACCCTCCTGCTCTGCTGTTCATGCTGAATTATTTGCATTTATTCCTCTGATCTAGCTGGCTTTTTTTTTTTCTTCCTACCCCTAATCCCACCAAAAAAAAAAAGTTTAGGCTTGAATTTAAAGCATTAACAGGATTGCTGAAAGAAAACGACTTTGAAAAGCCTGTTATCAGTCAGCCAGTGCAGCTGGTGGATACCCAGCCTCCCTTTGTAGTTGGAATTCTCCAATAAAGGAACATCTGAGCTTAATCCAAAGCTTCTGTTTCGTAAATAATGAGATTCTACAACCTTTCGTTTGAAAACTAAACTGATTTAAGCACAAAATGCAGGTCCTCCGAGGCGCTTCGGAAGTTTCCTCGCTTTGAAGCAAGGGTTAAAAATTCGGTATGGAAAACGACACTGCTCAAGGTGATCTGTGTTAAACAAGATATTCCTCACCAGAGCCCCCCTGTTTCGCTTCTGTCTTTCAGAGGATCATTTCCCAATCCGTGTTTATATTTCACTCCTCAGGTGGGAAGTTTCTTTTAAGCAATACAACTGTTTGGAATAAAGCAGGGCGTTACACTTGTACGACCAGGATGCCCTGATGCATTTCAATTTAGATTAACTCTTTTCATTACTCCTTGTGCTCCCCCCACACATTTGCAAAATTAGCTCAGCCCCACGTTTAATTATTCAAATCGAGCTGAAAAAATAACCCCCACTGAAATTTTGATGAGGTGTTAAGGATCTGTCCTGCTTCCCCCTCTCCTCGGGCATAAACTGACATCTCTTAATTAAAAAAAATGAGCAAAAGCAAAGTTACTGAGTAGCACGAACAGCTACACTAAAAATACACAAAAATAACAAACTCACTTTAACTTTAACATGGATTTGAAGAGCAAACTTTGCACTACATAATTTCTTGTTGAGTTCACGTTCAACCGTTTGATGACATCAGCACCTCAAAATGATCTTGGAAGAAGTGAAGCTTGCCAGGGAATTTCACTGGGGAAACGTAACAGGCACAGTCAGCATTATCTAGCTGCTGAAAAATTATTCTACAGATAAATTACATACCAGAAAAAATAAACATACCCCAGACTAGCGAGAAAACCAACTTAATTTTGATGAATCGTGAGCATTTTCCGTGTTTCTGTAGGCATATCCCAGACCAGGGAAATCAGTATTCCAGTTTAAATCCCACTGGAGCTCAGACTTGCAGGAGCAGTGTCTGGAGGGAGCGTGGGGTGTGTGCAGTGCTGAGCTTGAGCTCCAAGGGCAGGAACCACAAAAGCTCAGCCAGTTCAGTCAATCCCTGCCAGAATCCAGCTGGACTTCAGTTTGGACATCCAAACTTCCCCAGGAGTTTGCATCCCTGCCTCCCAAAAACTCGTGCTGAGGAGCAGCAAAACGCCTTGGAAACTTCAATTTTAACCCCACCAACAGCATAAAAAGCCAGTTTTNCAAATGCAACAGCCAAAGCCAGCACAGCTCTTGGAGACTTCTGGGGCTTGGGAGCAGCTTATGGAGGAGAGGAAAAGCAGTTTGGAAAGAGTTAAATCCTCCAAGAGGAATCCTAGATGTGCACTGGACAGCTCTGTCCTCACCATAACCTTCCTTCCACTGCTCTGCCCTGGTCACTCCCTTAATTCCTCAAATGTGTTCCTCTCACTTTCCCAAAAGGACTCGAGTTACCAGTGCCCTCCTGAGCGAATTTTCTATTCTCTAACAGTCGGTCACCAAAATAACTTTTCTATTCTCCCAGTGTCACTTTTGGAGTATTTCCTTCTCTCATTATATAACCACGGAGCTCTGCTTTAAAAGGGAATCTCCTTTTATCACAGGAAGTCAAACCCCAAGGGGAAAAAACATCAAGTCAGTGGTATGTTTAAACAAGACACCATCAGCTGATGCCAGCCCGAGTCAGGATTTCTGGGAGCGGCGTGTTAAATTCTGTGCTCCACTCACCCCTCCAAGAGCCTTTTTAAAATGGTCTTTGTCGCAAAAAAAAAAAATTACATTCAGCTGGCCTTAAATGGGATCTGAGCAAACAGAAATAAGGGAGAAAAACCAGCAGCTGGGAGCTTTGGAGAGAGAGCAGAGCAGGAAAGGGGGAGCCGAGGGAAACCTGTGGCACAAACACAGCTCGGGGTAATTAAGGAAAAAATGCAAATGCATGCTTGAGAGCTAAAGGCCTTTGTGAATCGCAGCCATTCACTCGTCCATCAGCACCTGAAGGGATCCCAGGGCTGCAGCGGCAGGGCAAGGCTCCCTCTGCCCACCGGAGCCACCCAAAAATCCCCCTGGATCCCCAGGCTCCAGGCAGAAGCAGGTGCCAGGCCCGGAGATGAGCACACAGGGATGTGCCCACGGGCAAAGTCTGTCAGCAAGAGCAGCAATTCCTGCTCGGCCGGCACCTTCACAACCTTCCCTGCAGAAAACTGAGCTTGGACGTGTGCAGGGAGTTCCCTTTCTGTTCCCCAACGCCTCCAAATTCGTGTTGGGTCCTTCCAGGAGAGGGAAATCCCACGGAAGCTGCCGGCTGAGGGACACAACACACCAAAATAATACAGAACAGCACGAGTGAAAGAGTTGTTACGGTTTTAAGAACAAGGCAATGACTGATGCAACAAAAGAATCTTGCAAAGTCGATAACGATAAAGGTTTTTTTCCACAACATTAACACACAGAGGTCTCAAACGTGCAGCTTTTGGGATAAATTTGGGTTTCAGCAAATCGGACAATGCCGTGCAACACTGCTCTACATTCATATTTAGAGCTATTAAATCCTGGTAAAACCACCGCTGCTTTTTAAGGGAAAACACAAGCAAATTATAGCATCTCTCCTTAAAAGTGAATTCCCCAAGCTGAAAATAGTTTGGACCAAAAGCAAATCAGCTCGAGTCACATCAAACCAGTGCTAATGCAGATATACATCCCTATAAATCCAGTCATTCACCAATTACACCCATGCAAGCTCCTAAGAGGGTCACTTCAGGACAAATATGTAATCCCAATGTGACACTTGATCCTATTGCCCTACATGCTCTGCCCAAATCCCAATGCAAAAAAAAAAAAAAAAAAAAAAA
>VZDJ01000067.1:245159-257467 GCA_008694505.1 Cyanoderma ruficeps | reverse complement strand
AAAAAAAAAAAAAGAAAAAAAAAGTACATTTTAGCTAAAAAAAAACCCAGTTAAAGAAAATCCAGCCCTCAGAACACGAGATGGAAATATCCTTTAATTCTCGTGTCGTAAATGCTTAAATAGGTTAAAATACAGCCTAAAGAAAAATAAGATGTATGCTTTAAGAGTGAAGACACCCTGGAAAAATTAACCCTGCGGATTACACACGCTGTAGTTTCATATAAAAATGCAAATTTCTGATATCAAATAGAGCCTGAGCCACCCAGGGCATCCTACAGTCCCAATCAGTGTCACAGACCACCTGACAGGTCTGTTGTGTGCCAACCCCACAGCATCCCACAAGGATTTAATGCAGGACTCAGTGACATCCTCAGGGTGGGTCCCACCATCCTGATGGCAGAACCAACTTCCACCCTGGGAGTCACGTCCTGCAGACCTGGGCAGGAGCAGACACTCAAACCACCTGGAGCAGCTGCTGAGCTGAGCAAACACTCCCAGAATCCAGAGCCCTGGGATGGTTTGGGTTAAAGGGACCTTAAAGGCCACCCAGTGCCACCCCTGCCATGGCAGGGACACCTCCCATTGTCCCACTGCTCCAAGCTCTGTCCAACCTGGCCTTGGGCACTGCCAGGGATCCAGGGGCAGCCACAGCAAATCTGGGAATTCCATCCCAGCCAGGAATCCCCAATTCCCAATCTCCCATCCAGCCTGCCCTCTGGCAGTGGGAGCCATTCCCTGTGTCCTGTCCCTCTCTGCCTTGTCCCCAGTCCCTCTCCAGCTCTCCTGGAGCCCCTTCAGGTCCTGGAAGGCCACACTGAGGTCACCCCAAAGCTTCTCCTCTCCAGGTGAACATTCCCATCTCCCCCAGCCTTTCCTCCCAGCAGAGCTGCTCCATCCCTGGGATGCCCCTGGTGCCTCCCCTGGGTCTCTCCAGCAGCTCCAGCTCCTGTGCTGGGCCCAGGGCTGCACTCAGAGTCATGAAACCAACACTTCTGAGGCTTTGCATCCATAACACCCCAGCACCAGGCCACCACACAACCCGTTTCATTTACTGCCGCTGCTTTAAATCACTTAAATCCACAGCTCCTGCCAAGTAAGAAGTTTGAACGATCCACCCATTAACATCCAGAATCCTCTTGCTAATTGCTCTGATCTATGACTTAAAACAGCAACGATTCACTCCCACCACAAGAGTCCAAAGGAAGGAAGAGAGGGTGACTCAGTTCTTTGTCTCATTCTTTGCCTCCCCTGTCTGCAGAGCCTCATTCAGAGCCTCTGCTGGGGCTGCTTGGGGATTTTTTCTCTTTGCTCTCTCCCAGTTTGGAAGTTTCCCATTACCTAATTAACAGCAGTGAAAGTATCCATGGGCAGCAGAAAAACTTCTGAGATTCCTTAAAGTCAGTGCAGATAAGCAGAGGAGCAGTTTTTTTTTTTAACAGGGCACTGCACTTAATAAAGCTGCAACAGAGAAATGGCTGAAATTGAGAGGTTAAACACAAAAAAAAACCCCAACAAAGAGGAATACACATCAACAACACCAAAATCCCCCATCCCTGAAGTGTTCCAGGCATCCCTGAAGTGTTCCAGGCCAGGCTGGACAGGCCTTGGAGCAGCCTGGGAGAGTGAAGGTGTTCCTGCCCATGGCAGGGGGTGGAATGGGATGATCTTCCAACCCACACCATTCTGGGATTCCAGGAAAAATTAACATTCCAAATTCAGGGCTGTTGTGTTTGGGGTGAACACCAATTCAGTGCACCAGAAAGGGAACCTGGGTGCAGACAGCAATGAGGGAACAGGCAGGAATTAAGCACTTGGAACTGCTAAAAACAGCACCAACAATCACATCTAAAAACACTTTCTTTAAGCTGCTGTTTACAGTTGGGTTTTCCTCAGTATTTCCAACAGCATTTCACATCCAACATCACTGCTGATTTCACATCATTGCTGATTTTCTCCTCAAGCTGCACTTCCCCACAGGGGAAGGGAGAACATGAACTTCCCGAGCAAATGTCACTGCCAGGAGAACCTCCCAGGCCACGGGGACCTTCAGCCCAACCCAGGGAACACCTTTCACCACAGTGTGCCTGAATCCCGGGCAAATCTAAACTACTGACAGTCAGCTGCCTAAAAATGCCCAGTGCTTCCCAGAGGGGATTACAGCAAAACTGTCAGTGAAGCACAACTTTCAGATTTCCATCTGCATCCTGTTCATAGCAGGCCCAAGTGCTTCATTCCTGCCCTGTCCTCACTGCTGGCTGCACTCAGGCTCCCTTTCTGAGGAGCTGAAATGGAGTTAACACCAAACACAGCAACACTGAATTTGGATTTGGGGTCTGGCTTTGCTGAGGGGTCTGGAGCATCTCCCAGATGAGGAGAGATTGTGGGAGAAATCCCCCCACGGGATGCAGGGCTCCACCTGCTCTGCTCAGCTTTTCCACCATCTCCCAAGGATATCCACCCTTTCCTCTGGAGACAAACCCTGTGGAGATGACACTGAGGATGGGGCCAGGCTCTGCTCAGTGGGGCCAGAGACAGCACAAGGAGCAGTGGCCACAAAGCAAAGCACACCAGGCTCCAGCTCAGCTGCAGGAAGAGCCTCTTCCCATGGAGGGGCAGAGCCCTGGAGCAGCTGCCCAGGGGATCCTGGAGTTTCCCTGTCTGGAGCCATCCCAAACCCCCCTGGACACATCCCTGTGTCACTGCTGCAGGTGACCCTGCCTGGGCAGGGCTTGGCCTGGCTGATCTCCTTCCAACTCCAGTCATTTTGGGATCCTGGTGTGCCTGGCAGCCTAAGCCTTCCCAATGAGCATCAGCCAAGGATTTTTCTCCCCAAGCTCTTACTCATCTCACTGACAGCATCTCCCCATCACCTTTTCCCCAGCAAAGCCAGGGTGAGTGATGAGTGCTTGGCATCCCCTTCTCCAAGCAACTGTTTCTACTTCCCCTTTAATAGAATTGATGCAACTTCTAAAATCAGCTGTAGAAATCCCACCTGAGCACCGACCCATTTCTCACTGCCCCATTTCTGCACTGAACTTGTGACACAACCACCTGATAGATAGAAAGCATGAAGTGGAGGAGGGCTGGAACCTCCAACGAGTTCTGTTGGAGAAAATAAAAGTCATAACATGGAAACAAACCCTCGGTATCAACTCCTGGAAGGACAAACTGCCAGAGCCAAGAGCCAACACACCACAGCCCCGGCAAGGAACACGTGGGAGGCGGGAGAAATAAGAGCAGGTAAAAGCACCTGGATGTTTCTCTGCCCCTTCCAGAGGATTTTAAGCACTTCACAAACATCATTTAAGTTACATGGAGGTATTTGCCCCAATCCTCAGTGTGAGAGCTGAGGGTTTCTACTCACAGGAATGAGTTGAGCTCCAGCACTTCGGGAGTCACAACTCCAGAGTATGTAAACACACTCTGAAATTGCTCTGATAAATGCTCCCATCGTTTTACTTTGTTTAGAGCAAGTGTCAACACCCTAAATTCAGCTGAAAAACAGCTTTTGGGGATGATGTAGCTCTAATACAATTTTACAAAAGACAATGACTCATTCCCAGGCAAGAATGTGTTGGAAGTGTATGACCTAATGCTCAGAGACGTTTGCTTTTCCAAAAAGGTCCAGTTTGAATATGTACAGTATCTCCCCAACCAGTGAAGTTTTTTAAAAAAGAGAGGTTTTGCACACAGGAACTTACACAATTACCTCATTTTTTCCACTTCTAGTCAAAATCCAACAAGCTGATCTGCAGTTTCCCTAACCTCAATTTCAGCCTTGTCCATCCCTATCATCCCATCCCTGGATTTGCTCTCCAGCCCACTCAGGCCTGGCTGTTGGAGGCCAGAGGAGCCCTGCCCCAAGGTGCCAGGAGCTCCTCAGCACACAGGCATGGAGATGTTAAAATTCAAGCCAGGAAACACCAGACATGGAACACGAGCAAGCCCTGAGCACCTGATAGACGAGCAAGACGAGCCTAGTCCACGCTCAACTGGATTCCCCACAGCCCTGCTGAGGCTCCTCCAGCTGTGAAGGGCTGACTTTTCAGATGTTCTCCTCAGCCAGCAGCTGGGCAGCTTTCTGAGGAACTTTGTTCCAACACGAAGCCCAGAATCCTGGGATCCATTTACGACTCCCAGCCTCGCTGCTGCTCCTACGTGCAAACACCCCGGCTAAAAAAGGGGCGAAGCGTAGGAGGAAAATGGGAGTGAGTGACACAGGCTAATCAGGATTTTAATCATGCTAATGGCTGTGATTAACTGCATACTTCTCCCAGAAGCCTCCTGCAGCTCCTCGGAGTAGCCTGATAGCCAGCACGCAGCCGGGGCAAACTGCTCATCCCACTTTAATCCACGTGTGGCACGTCACCCGCCCAGGGATACACCTGGTGCTTAACCTTCCTCCCACCCACACAGCCGCTCTTCCACCTTCCCAACACGCTCATTTGGGGCAGGGGACTCACTCCAGCACCGTGTTTGTCTGTGCTAAATCCCTTTCCAAGGGGAGTCACAGCTCCAAGAGGCTGGAAATCCAACCTTGGCAAAGGAAAGCTAATCCAGGGCCTATTGCGTTTCACAAACCTCCCTGATAACGCAACTACAACTCTTGGTTTTGTTTGCCAGTTTTGTTCAAATCACAGGGACACTGTGAGCTTTATCTCAATGCTGGTATCTCTCTACTCCCCGGAGGAACTCCCAATTCAGCAGTTGCCACTCTACCCGAGAAGAGTTCTGAGAGGCAGGGAGTAAAACAAGGCAAGGATTAAAAGAGCAGCGAGGAGCAGCCTTTCCTAAGAGAGGGGGAAGAAATCAGCCCCTTCCCTCCCCGTCTCCAGGGGAGCACAGAATAAATAACCCAGCACCCTCCCACCTTCCAGCAGACATTTCCAGGGAACAATGTGCATTATGGAGTTGGAACACACCATCATTTACATGTACAGCCATTTTTATCCAGGGAGTAACCTACACTTCCCATTAACACAGTGTCTCCAGCGTTTTCTACAGCGACAACTTCAACAAGTTTTGCTCTCCAGCATTCCAAAATATGGGCTCTTATGGCAACGAACAAAAATCAGTAACTTAGATGAGTCCAAGACTGATCTTGTTTGGGACAAATCCTCAGCGCTACCCTGACATAATTTTAAGAGTGCTAAAGCATCACACCAAAGTCTGCTCATAATCCTTTGGGGTCAGATTTCCCAATAATTTAAAATAAATTTAATATTTAATAATTTCCAACATACTGTTAAGAACCCAGAGCAACACAGGGGCAGCAGTGTGAGCCGCAAGTATTTCACTCTCCTCATTACCAAGTTAAAATCTGCATAACATCTACAGCAACTGATTTCACTGACCTTTTCTTCCCACCAGAAATTCCTTCCCGTGGGCGGAACACTAAGCCACGGAATCGGAATCGGTTTCTGAGCTGTAGGAGGAGAAATCCCCCCCCAGAGGATGAAGGGTTCCTACCTGCTCTGCTCAGCCCAGCTTCTCCACCATCTCCCCAAGAACCTGCTCCAAAAGGACACCCACCCTTTCTGCTGGAGATGAGCTCTGTGGAGATGATGCAGCGCTGACAACTCCGGCTCAGGGCTCGAGCTCTGCCACCCTCCCACGTGCTGTAATCACAGACCCCTGGCTGCTCTCATCTACAGCTGACTATCACTTCATTTGCCTTCTAGGAGGAAAAAGAGAGAGCACAGAAAGAATCAGTTCAATTGCTGTTAAAGCACGAGGAAGCTGTGGACAGAGACATTTGACTAAGCAAGAGGTTCATCTGTTTTATTTAGGACAGGAAGCACAAACACAGAGTTCCAGGAAATAACTCTGCCTTTCAGAGCACTATCAGCTTCTTCAATTTGCCTTTGAAACTCCACAAGTGCCTACACAAATTATCATTTTGTTGTCTGCAATCTGACTCGCAACAACACGATGAGTAACACGCCTTGAACTCCTCATTCTCAGCGGAGGAGACTGGAATCTTATCTTCCAATCTCTGTCTGGCCTAGGAAAATAAATTATTTGGGGTTTTTTTGGACCAAACCGAGGTATAGTCACACATTATTTCGCTTTCAAGTAACCATCACTTTCATTTGAATTGCAAGTGGCTTGAATTCATCCTGACAGAATTAAACCCTGTCTGACCAGTGGTTTCCCTGAGTCATAAGTTTGGTGTGGGTCAGAATTTGGAAGCTTGCACATCAAGACACGGTGCAGAGAGACAAATGCAGCCCAAGCACTGAGTGATGGAGACACCACTGGCTCAGCAAACAGCAGGTGAGTTTAAGCCTGAGGTACACAAGAGCAAGAACATGCAATGGGTGCAAACCAGCCCTGAACTCTGCAAGAGCTCAGAGCTGATTGAATGGCTCAGACCCATTTATTTCTAGGGAAGAGAGGCAACCACTAAAATACTACAGGGGTTGAGACCTCAAATATAATTACAGCTCCATTGGCTGAAATTACAGCTGTGTCAGCCCTTTTACCAGCAGGAATACGTAATTCATTTGGTTCCACTGAGCACTCATCAGACTTCACATAACGAGCTTAAGGCTGGAAATCCAGTCCTGCCCCAGCCTCCACTCAGCCTCACCTTCTGACCCTCCCAAACCCCAATTTGCTTCTGTTCTCACTGTTGCTCAGGCTGCTGGAGGTGTGGGGGTGTTTAATATCATCACAGAACAGTTTGGGCAACCCTCTGCTGTTTAAAACCTTGACTTAAACTGCCTGGTGTCCCTGGGAGGGAACAAACGAGTGCACTGGACCCAAATACTTCAGAATTAGTACTTCTACCTGTAAATGACACTTAGCAGCACAGCCTGCTCCCAGAGTGAGCCCAGCTTGGCTCCAGCAGTGTCTGGGAGCCTGTGGTGTGATTATTCACCCCCTGGCCACTCCAGTGCTCACCCAAACCAGGCTGCACTCATTTACCACAGCACTCACAACCTTCAAAGCTCCCCGCAGACAAATTGGGCAAGCTGTTAAAGCAGAGCTCCAGATATCCTGCCGGGGTGAGGTGCTGCAGCTGGCAGAGCAGAGCTGTGGTGTCCCATGATGTCCCCCACTCCTGGGAGCAGTGGCCAGCACAGGGACAGTGCCTGGCACAGCCCTGCCTTTGGAGGAACGAGCTGATAAAGTCAGGATCCGCTGCCATAAGCGTCCTCCAGCAGCCTCCCCTTTGGTCTTTAAGGACAAGAGTGACATAATCCTCTCCTAATATCAGTTGAGGGCTCGGGGGGAACCAGGGGTGACCCACAAACTGTACCCATGGCAACACTGGGCTCTAGCTGAACTCCCCGGGCTGGCATCTTCAAACCACTGACACTTCTTTGTATTATCTGGTCTTTCCCTGATGTCATTTCTGCAGAGACACATAAAAACAGATTTAATAATATCCACGGCCTTCAGCTTCAGAGTCAACAATCACAGTCACAAACAGATCAGCTATTCTGCCTTCAAGCTTATTATTTGTAACTAACATGCAATTTTTACCAAGCTAAACAAAAGACACAGGATATTGCTGCTGTCGCAACAGCAAGTAAGTTAAGCTCTTTTTCAAACTGAAAAAGCCCATCTTTTCTGATGCAAGAAGGCACAAAAGAATAAAAAATTAAAAACTTTAAAAGAGTCCGTGAATCCTCCAAAAGGCATCTGGAAGGATAATCAGAAATTTCATCAGTTCTCGAAAAGAAAAACAAACAAAAACCCAAAAAGTAAATCTGACAGACAGGTCTGTCCAGGCAATGTCACCTTTCTCATAATTGCATTGTCAACCTGAATAATTTCGAGTCACAATTTCTCTTTCTCAAATAAAGGGGAAGTTAAGCTGCAACAGTTCTTATAGATACAACACCAGCAAAACATCCCAGATGGGACATCAGGCCCTGGCAAGGAGAAAAGAAGTTTTAGAGTTGTAAAACTCCAGTGCAGTCCTGTCTTTAGTTTACAAAATGAAGCTACAGCAGCATCACACGCAGAGCAGGAGGAGGCCCCGAGCGAGGCTTGTTACTCCACACGGAAACGCTGAGCAGCACTTGGATGCCTATTGTGTTATTCAAGAAGCCTTTCAGCTGGAATTGTAAGCTGGGAAGAACATGGCTCACTGAATAGATGATTCCAGCTTTAAAAATAAACAAAAACTCTTTTTAAAACTCTAAAATCAATGGGTTAAAACTCTAAAATCAATGGGCTAAATCCATACAGGAATCAGGGGAAGAAAATAAGCGAGGGAACAACCAAGTAAGACAGACCAAGAACCACCTAAAGAAAAGAGAACTAACCATCTAAATTCAGGTTCAGCATGTTCATAGACCAGGCTTTTAACACACCCCTCTAAGACAGGGAGAGCGTACAACACTCATACTACCAGGATACGCTTAGAAGCAGCTTCTGGCAGCAGCACAGCATCTGCAGAACCCAAAACTTCACCTCCCTGAGCTTAAACTTATTAACATCAACCCTGCATCACGCCGTGGCCAACATTTGTCTGATTCTTGTACCTCAACACCCCGGCCGCGCTCTGCAGGAGAAGTTTGCTCATCCCGAAACCGGGCCCGCTCCGCGTCTCCGGCCGGGCTGCGCTGCGATGACTGAGCAGAGGCCTGGAGCCTGGCGCATCCCCGGCTCGCCACACCCAGCGCTCCGAGCCGCGCTCTGCCCATGCTCATCCTCACCCCGCGGCCCGCCGCGAACCCGCAGCCATCCTTATAAAGCCGGGAATACGAGGGATCCGACGGGAGCGGAGCGGCCAGGGACGGGGCGAAAACACGGCACGGAAAAGTTTCGAGCCGTCCCAATGGAGAAGTGCGGAACCGCTGCGTCGCCCTTGAGCGAAAGACGCGGGTCTCAGTGCTCCGGGGAGCCGCATCCGAAGGGACCCTGCGGGAGCAACGCCGGGGAAGCCCGGGGGCCCCCCGGACCCACCCCGGCCCCTGCCCCCGAGCAACAAAGCCGCGCCCCGGCAGCGCCCGCTCCCTCCGCCGGCTCCCCCGGGAGATGCTCGGGGATGCTGCGGGCGCTCCCTGCGCGGCTCCCGCGCCCCGCAGCCCCTGCAACCTCCCGGCCCGGCTCGGCCTCGCCCGGCCCCGGCCCCCCGGACACCGGCGAGGCCGGCGCCCCGCTCGGCCCGGGCCGCCCCTCCGCCGCGTCGGAGGGCGCCGCGCCCGCAGAGCGGTGTCCCCGCGCCCCGTCCCCGGCCGCAGCCCCCTCCCCGCGGCCTTACCGAGCGGCGGGGGCGCGGGGCAGCGCCGGGACGGAGGCGCCTGCCGAGTGTCGCTGTCCCCTGCGGGCCCGGCGGGAGGAGGAGCGGGGAGCGGAGCCGCGCTGGCCGCGCGCCGAGCGCACTACCCTGCTGGCTGCGGGGGGCGGGGCTCGCGCCGCCCGACCCAATCAGCGCCGCGCCGCGCCCGGCCCCGACCAATCAGCGCGAGCGCGGGCGGCGCGCGGCCGCGCGGGGCGGAGGCGCCGCTGCGGTGAACGGGCAGAGCGGTTGGGTGCGGCGCGGGGCTGGGGCTGGGGCAGGATCAGTGGAGGGGGCGGGATCGGGGGCGGAGCCAATGGGCGGCGATGGAGGACGGGGATGGGGCTGAGGGGGCAGAAGAACTGAGGGGATGGGGCTGAGGGGGCAGAAGAACTGAGGGGATGGGGCTGAGGGGACGGGGCTGAGCAGGGAGAAGAGCTGAGGGGATGGGGCTGAGGGGAGAGAGGAGCTGAGGGGATAGAAGAACTGAGGAGATGGGGCTAAGGGGATGGGACTGGGGGGAGAGGAGCTGAGGGGATGGGGCTGAGGGGGAGAGGAGCTGAGGGGATGGGGCTGAGGGGACAAGTCTAAGGGGATGAAGGAGTTCCCATGCTTTGGGAAGTGTGAGATGCGGCAGAAAAGGACGATACTCAATGAGGGAGAGGAAACCCTGAGAGCGTGTGCCCGCCTGTGTGGCACGGAACTCGCGGCTGTGAAGGAGGAGCTGGAAGGAGTGCGGTGATAAAGCAGTGCCCAGGGACAGATGGAGCGCCCAGCCGCCCCTCCAGGTGGCCGAACAGCAGGGACCACTCGTGCTGCTGCTCATAATCCTCCGTGGCCCTTCTGGCCCAGAAAGGCAACTCTCTGCGCATGCAGGAGGGCAGGAGGAGAGCAGGAAAACAGGATAAAGGGATGAAGTGTGGATAGCAGGACGGTGAGGGATGACAGGACATGTTTTTACAGCAGGCACAGCTGCAGAGTCACAGAATCACAGACTGGCTTGGGTTGGAACCGACCTTAAGGATCATCCAGTGCCACCCTGCCATGGGCAGGGACACCTTCCACTGTCCCAGGCTGCTCCAAGCCCTGTCCAGCCTGGCCTTGGACACTGCCAGGGATCCAGGGGCAGCCACAGCTGCTCTGGGCACCCTGTGCCAGGGTCTCCCCATTCTCACAGCCAAAAATTTCTTCCTAATAAACACTCTAAATCTATCCTCCCTCAGTTTAATGCCATTCCCTGTGTCGTGTCCCTCCATTTCTTGTTCCCAGTCCCTCTCCTGGAGCTCCTTTAGGCCCTGGAACTCCCCAGCCCCTGAGCACCCCTCTCATCACTGCTCTGCACTGGGACACCGAGCCAGTGACCACAAGTCTGAGTGTGACCATCCAGCCCCTTCCTTATCCACCGAGTGCTCCATCCAGGAAATCCCTGTCTCTCCGGTGTGGAGACAAGGATGTCATGTGGGACAGAGTGGGACACTTTGCACAAGTCCAGGCAGGTGACACCGTGACACCAGTCACTGTTCCCTCATCCACCATCACTGTAACCTCCGTTGTTTGCCCTCAGTGAAACCATTTGCTGTGGCTGAAACTCCCTGAGATGAGCGTGAGGGGACACTGGGTTGGTGCAGTGACAGCAACCACACGGGAGGAACATTCAGCCTCATTCTTTATGGGTAAACCATTACAGATAAACCATTACAGTGGATTTTGGGAGTTAACCCGGGCAGCAGGGAGGGAGGGACACTGTCCCCTGTCTGCTGACAGCAAGGCTCCTGCATGTCCCCGAGGGCTCTGTGTCACCCATCTGCCCAGAGGGAGCTGCAGAGCTACTAAATCATGAAAATATGGGACATGCTGGCCTGCCAGATAAGAAAATCAAAGCATGGTGACTAAATTAAAACAAAAATAGGTGTGTCTCATGTCTGGTCACTGGAGGGAGGAAACACCCTTGGCATGAGGTGTGGGAGGGGGCACACCCCATCCAGGCAGGGTTAAGCTGCACCTTCTGCCCACCTCTCTCCCAGCCTCCCAAGCCTGGGTACCTTTCCAGGGCCGGAGCTGGTAAAGGGAAATCCCGTGTCCTGATGAAAGGCAGATCCATAACAACTGCTTGTACCATGTGCTATTTTTAAGCTCCGAGATAAAATAGCATCCTGACGGCTTTCTTTGGGAGGGTCGGGCGGTGGTTTGAATTTCAGGGCTGTCCCAGCCTACCCTGATCATCAGACACTTAAAGATCCCTCTTTTTTTTTTTAGGAAATCCACCTCTGTTCCCCTCTGGAGCCTTTCTGCTGCTTGTCTCTGAGACAGGGTGCACCCTGGTCCTAGAGCAGGACAGTGTTTCCTGTGTCTGTGGAACAGACTCAGTAATAAACAAAAAGCAGGAGTTACAACACAGTAATACAACACAGAGAACGTGTTACAGCAGTGCATGTCTGACCACTGTGCTGACTGCTTTTGGCTTCAGAAAGAGCTTCTGGGTCATTCCTTCTAAATCCCAAGCCTAGAATTTATTCCCCAAAAGAAAAACCTGAGAGCCCAAAGCCAGGCCTTCACTGCACAGCAACCACAGGAGCAAACCTTTGGTGGATTAAGGACATGGTGTGCCCAGGCTTCTCCCTGTCGCACAACAGCTCTGACACCTTGCCCAAATCCCAGCCAGGTACACCTGAAATCATGAAGCAGAGCAGGGAGAGCCCTGTAATGCCACATGTGTCCATTGTAAAGGATAAATTGCAGCAGGAAACTGTCCACTGTAGTCCAAGCATCCCCATGGAACCGAGGGGCTTCCGACCTCCCCAAGCCTGGCTGGGTGACCCTGGGCTCCCAACAGCCCCACAGCTCTGGGTTTTCCTTCTGTGAAACCAAGGAAATCATAGAATAGGAGGGAGAGAGGGAAGGCAGGCAGGCAGGCAGGCAGGCAGGCAGGCAGGCAGGCAGGCAGGCAGGCAGGCAGGCAGGAAGGAAGGAAGGAAGGAAGGAAGGAAGGAAGGAAGGAAGGAAGGAAGGAAGGAAGGAAGGAAGGAAGGAAGGAAGGAAGGAAGGAAGGAAGGAAGGAAGGAAGGAAGGA
>VZDJ01000067.1:196427-243663 GCA_008694505.1 Cyanoderma ruficeps | reverse complement strand
CTGGGGTCTGTCCAGGCTCTGGGGTCTGTCCTGGCCCTGAGGTCTGTCCAGGCTCTGGGGTCTGTCCAGGCTCCGGGGTCTGTCCAGGCTCCGGGGTCTGTCCAGGCTCCAGGGTCTGTCCAGGCTCTGGGGCAGCAGTGCTGCCCGGGGCTGAGGTGTCACTCTCTCATCCCTCACTCATTTCAGACAGGCAGCAGAGCTGTCGGGCAGGGGTCACATCCAAAAATGAGTGCCCAGAAGTGCAGTCAGTAAATAATGAACCCAAACTCTCTCAGGGAGGAAAACTCATGAAGCAGATCTGGATGGAATTTGAGTGGAGCAGGGAATTGCTTCCACACTTGGAGCAGCACCCACAGACTCTCATTCTCGGGAAATTTCAGCTCATTCACTTTTGAAAGTGAATGACTGTGAGCAGCTTGGAGAATTTGAATACTCTTACAAAACAAATGTCTCATCACTCCCCTATCACGGATCAGGGATGCAAGGGGAAGGTAACTGCTCAATGAGCCAGGACGCTGTTCTGGAGACAACAAAAGCATTGTGGGGCACTGCCAGACATTTGCCAGCCAGACAGGGCTGTTCTGCTCATCAAAGCTGACTCCAGCACAATGGAAGGCATGGAATTTTGGCCAGGGATCCCTGCCATCCTGGAGACCTGTCAAGGCTCTCTGACTGGTCATGGGATTTGCCTTGCAGCTGGCACACCCCGTGATCTCCTGATCTGGGATCTCTCCATCAGCTGTAACCTGGTGTGGGGCCACAGAGGACGAGGAGGAAGGAGGAGGAAGGTGGCAGGGGGCTGCACTGAGGCTGGGGCAGTGACATGCATTGCCAAGAGCTCTGTGGTCCCAGAAAACACAGCTCCTGCTGCTGCCCTGCACCACAGGTCCTGCTGTGAGAGACCTGGGACACTTTCCACACACAGCACAGGAACAGGAGCTTGGGATTTCACATGTGGGAAGAGGAGAACCTGCAGAGGCTTGTCAGGATGCAGTAGCTGATGTTTGCATGGTTCTTTCTCCAAGCAGAGCCTTGTCCAGGGAAGCACGGGGCAGCCTGGCCGCCTGGAGGGCTTCATCCTCCTCCTCTGGAGAGGGCTTTTAGTATCAGAGCTGATCTCTTCTCTAGCCTGGGCCTTCATAAGCCCAGCCCAATTATTCTGAGGCAGAAAAATCGAGTCTGTGCTGTAATGGCAGAATGAAATGTCCTCAGGAGTTTGCGCGTAGCCTTAAGTTACCTTTTATAAATAGGTTAACAGCTGGAGGGCCCAGGGTTGTTTAAAGGGAAAAGACATACAGGACATGCCCTATATGATATGTTCCATCCTAAGCAATTCTGCCACTCTGCTGATTTATATCTGCAGATTAAAGGATTTGCCTTTCAATCAAATCATTCTCCTCAAACTCCCAAGAGGGGGACAGAGGGGATTGTGACATTCTCCACTCGGTGCAGCTCTCCCTGGTGCAGCCACGGATGTTTTCTTCCTTGCTGTGTGAATCACGCCGCTCCCAAATTACTCCTGATCACTTTGATGGTGATTTGCTATTTCTGTCCTGCTTCTGGTGCACAGGACACTTGGGGGACAGGAGAGGGTGAGAGGTTTTGGGCCCTGAGGAGCTCCCAGCCTGAACTAGACAGAGCATGTAACCAGGACTGACAAAAACTGCCTGATGAGACACAAGACGACTGTTCTGGGGAAAAGCCATCTGCAAAGAGCCCTCTCCATCAGGCCTGAGGGTCTGCAAGAAGTTTTGTACAAGTCATACCCTGCTCACTGACAAGGACAGTCTGTCAGGGATCAGGGCCTGGGCTGGTCTCATTTACTGTTCCTTCCTTGGGTGAGAAGGTACAAAATCAGGTGCAGAGAGCAGCAGAAGGGAAAGTTCTGACCACTCACCTGCAGGTTGGGAGGAGAGGCCCGAGGCTGCTGACATGAAGGACACGGTGTCCAGAGGATTTCCAGGCTGTGAGACCTGATGTCACTGCTGGGACAAAACGAGGGAATTGTGAGAGGCAACCAAAGGCCACATCTGGTGTGGGGGCCTTGTGTCTGGGGACAGCTGTGCCAGATGTGCTGTGCCAGGTGAGCTGTGCCAGATTTGCTGTGCCAGGTGAGCTGCACCAGATGTGCTGTGGCAGGTGTGCTGTGCCAGGTGAGCTGTGCCAGATGTGCTGTGCCAGATGTGCTGTGCGAGATGTGCTGTGCGAGATGTGCTGTGCCAAGCACAGGCCAGGCCAAACAGGGGTGATCTTATGCTGAGTCTCCTCCTGGGCTGGTTGGAGCTCTGGGACAGGACTTTTCAGAGCACACACTTTTCAGACCACTCCTTAGGACTACTCTGGGCAATGCTGGGACCCAGCAGTCCGCTCCCTTTCTGAGTTCTCCTAACCCAGGGACAGCATTTCCTCGTGGCTGTAACTTACAGAGGGTAGTGGTCCTGCCTTCTAATTCCTCTGTTTTCATGTTACAACAGAAAAAAGAATGGAGGCTTTCTGCTGCATCATCCCTTGGCCATTCAGAATCTGCTCTGGTTCCATCACAACATTTCTGACCTCTCCTGAGGTGGCTGATCTCTCAGTGTCTCACCACATGCTCTTCTCTCTTTCCCTCCTGCTTTTGGTGAACTCTCCTGAATCTCCAGAGTCCTTGCAGTGTGCTGTGGGAATTGCCTTTGGAAAGACTGCTCCTTTTCCATACATTTCCTGCATCACTCATCTGTGTCCCAGTACTTCCATTACTCTTCCTCTTCCTTCCCTTAAATCTCTAACACCTTGTTCCTCTTGCTCCCAGCCTGGGCAGAGGTCAGGACACTCTCTGTACAGTAGTGCCCAAGTCTGATTTTGGAAATGCCGCTTTAGAAACCTGAGTCTCGTGAAGTTCCCCTGGTCATGGAGGTGTCTGGGGGCACTTTGGCTGCCTGAAGAATTCCCAGGGTGTTTCCTGTTGTGTATTTTCAGTTTGGGCAGCCAGGCCATTTGCATGCACCCTGTGAAGGACGTGTGTGCTGGGAAGGACACGTGTGATGCTCCTCCTGAGCTGTGCAGCCGCTGCTGGTCCTGCCCTGCACACTCAGCACTTCAGGCATGCAAATAAAGGGTGTGTGGCTTTCATGCAGATGCTGCAGCTTTAAATATGAGCTGTGCAGGAAAATTGCATGAAAAACACCTTTTCAGGCTAGAAGCAAGGGCTCTGTGTGGATTAAAGGCAGTGTCACCTTAGCAGCAAGGGCAGAGCTCTGCTTGAGCAGAGAATTCCTGGTTTGGCTGGGAAGGGACCTTGAGGATGATCCTGTTCCACCCCTGCCATGGGCAGAGGGGCTCAGCCCTCGGAGCAGCTCCGTGGCCTCCTCTGCATCCACTGAAGGAGCCAGAGCTGGTTCCTGCCCCTGACAGCCCCTCAGCCCCAGCTGCTCGTGCTGGGCTGGCCTGGCAGCTCCCAGTGCCAGGTATGGAATCCCACAGGGGTCCACAGCCCTGGAACAGGAACCTTCCACACCAGTCCCCTCACCAGGAAGGTTTTTCAGGCTTGGAAAAGTTCTCTGCCTCTGCTCCCAAGCCCCGGCTGCCAAAGCAGAGCAGAGTGAATCGGCTCACCCCTGAGGCTGGGGCAGAGAGGGGAACTCTGAGGAACTGTCTCACAGCCGAAGCTGGAGTAAGGACAAGGAGGAAGGGCCGGCTGGGATGAGGGTGTGACTGCAGAAACTGCTCCCAAGGAACACGGTGGAAAGTGCAGCCCAGGCTGCAGCAGAGCTGCTCCAGTTCGAGCTGAACCAGAGGGTGGCTGACGGTGGAATTAAAAGTCGCCTGGAAATGCCGAAGGATGAAACTCAATCTGTCATCTAATTTAATCACCATGTTGTTAAGGCTGAGCTTTCTGGAAGAGACAACATAAACACAGGCTCTAGAAGGCGATTTCTTCCCTTGGGACTCCACAACAGACCTGGAGACCTGATTGTGAAATTCCATCATTGCGGGGAGGAAAAAAACTGCTGATAAAATCCAAAGCTTGTGCTCAAATGCCTCAAAATGCCGTGATTTCTCTACATCTCTTTCTGCTCTTGCTTTAAAAAGACAGAAGAAGTGGGGGAAATGACAGCAGCTCTCATCATGATGGGGGAGAATGATTTAAATTCTTATTCATCTCCCAGAAATGAGCGACTTTAAGGAAGGGGGTGGAGGAGGGAATGAATGCGCTGCAGTTGCTTGGAATAGGAATACAACTCATTCATACAAAGCACGGAAAAAATGATAATCCAAGGGGAAAAAAATCTTGGCAGGCTATGAAATTCAAAAAAGGCAGAAAACTAGAAAGTCTGAGCAATGGCAGAAGCAAAAAGACTGAGACACAGCCCCCTTCCAGCTTTTTGAGAGATAAAACAGGCTTTGGGGAGAGGAGGCAGGTCTTAGGGCCCAGCAAAGGAGGCTGTTGGCAGCTGATCTTAAGTATTATCTTGGCACTTTAATTTTTGCAGCCAAGAGGATTTATCACAGAAAACAGCAGGGCAGCAGACAGGCAGGAATTAAGGGAAATTTAGGCCCCCACCTCTGTGAATTGATTATAATTGGAAGCATCCACCAGCCAAGGATCCAGGCAACCAAACAGCCCAATTCAGCTATTTTCAAGTTTTTGGTAAACTGAATGAATCCCTAATAGCAGCACTCAGCTGTGGAGTGGTGTTTGCATTAAAAACTGCTTTTAGAGGGGAAGAAAACAAACTCTGAAGGAATCAAAGCCCCCCTTGTCCAAACTACTCCCAAATTATCTGACTCGAAGAAGGTTTGCGGCAGCCGGGAAAATGAAGGGCATGAAATGCCGCGCAAAGCAAGCGATAAAGAAATAAGTGCTGAAGACATCTATAAATAGAGGTGTTCAGCATCAGTCATTGAACAGGGAATCATACAGGCACAGCAAGCTTGGGAAAAGGCTCCTGGGGAAGGAGTGAGGAAGATGACAAGAGAGTCGTGAAGATCAGAGAGCTCCGTGGCAATTAACTCGTGTCAGGGAGAGATGAAGGCGTCGGCGATAGACAAGCAAACCCTCAGGACATCAAATGCCACGTGAAAGTGGGGGAGATGCTGGCTGGGGAGCCTGAATGGCTCAAGGATCCTTTCCCAAATTAAAACCAATCCCCAAAGGTCGTTGCAGATCATAATGAAACACCCAGTGCAGTCTGTGCTCAAGAGCAAATCCTCTGCTCCTCAGCTGGCCCAGGCTCTGGGCTTGCTCAAGCCCTGTGAGCCACACAGGGCACGTGGGGTGGACTGAACCTGAAATTGAGGTAAAAGGAGAAACTGTAGAGGCAACAGGGAGTTTGGGAAGCTGTGGGGTCGTTCAGTGCCCAGACAGATGGGACAAGGCATTTGAGGTGTCTCAGCACTTCCCTGAGGGTGACCTTCAGGCCATTCCTTCCAAGGGGAGCATCCGCAGTCCATGGAAGAGCTGCTGGAGTTCTCCTCCCCCTGGGAGGAGCCTTTGCTGTGTGCAGTTCTTTCCAGGCCCATTACTAAATCGCTGAGAAAAGATTTTAGCTCAAATCCAAGCTGAAAACCCTGCAGACTGTGCTTGTGGCTTCTATAAACCCCATCTGAACCTGGATGAGGCCAGGACAGCATCCAAATCCTGCTAGGAGAGCATTTGGAAACCTTCATCGTGCTTAACTTCAGGGAGCAGAGAACCTTTTAATCTCCCATTGCAGAGGGAATTTTGGAAAGGGAATCTGCTTGAAGTTGTGTCCCATGTGGACATCACTCCCTTTTTTTGTTAATGGATGACTTCTGTCAGAGTTGGCCTCAGAGCAATTTTCAAAGTCAGTGGATTAATTCTCCTCCCTCTGAGAACAGGCTCCCATGGCTGTTGTCTCCTCTCCTTGGCCACGGAGTCTTTGGAAGGGAGAATTAGGGATAATCAGTTTGTCACAAGTGTCAGGAACGCGCAGCACGGAGCTTTACATGCTGACAGAGTAGGGCTGGTTGTAACCAGCCCAAGCATTTCCCTAAAATTAGTATCTCAATAAATCCGTTCCTTGGGGAAAGCATCTGCTTTGGAATTAAATTATTCCAGATCTGAACATTTAGCAACATTTTTGCTAAACTTGAGCTGTCACCCTACCAGAGCATGATTAAACTTCAAGCCTGCAACAAATTCCTCAGGAAATCTGAGAAGTCAAATGTGAAACCACTGAGAAGAACCAAATTACTTCAATGTCAAATTGCTGCTTCAGCAAATGCAAGCAGATTTGGGGCACTGGGGGAAGATGCAATTTCTGGGTTGAGAAGATGAGCCACAGCCATAATGAGCGTTTTGCCAAGCCTGTATCTGGTTTCAAAACCATCCCACAGTCATCCCAAATAAGCACTGGTGAGAGAGAGTTATTAAAGAGGGGATGGACTAAGAAGAGCCTGAGCATTAATGAATGAGCACAGGTTTGCAACAGAGCTTGTTAAATTGGGAGAACTGCTCAAGTTCTCAGATGGGGACAGGGCTCTTGCAAAAGCAGGATGGGGAAAGCAGCTGGAATGGGCCTGTGCCTGGTGGGTCCCACCAGGGCTCCAGAATCTGAGCTCTGCAAGCTCACAGCACCTCCCAACCTCTCCTCCCCAGAGTGGTTGGGCTGCAAGAGACCTTAAGGATCATCCAGTGCCACCCCCTGCCATGACAGGGACACCTTCCACTGTCCCAGAGTGATCCAAGCCCCATCCAGCCTGGCCTTGGGCACTGCCAGGGATCCAGGGGCAGCCACAGCTGCTCTGGGCACCCTGTGCCAGGGCCTGCCCACCCTCCCAGCCAAGAATTTCCTCTTCATAAACAATCTGAAGATATTCTCTTCAGCTAAAGCCATTCACGCCTGTCCTGTCCCTCCATCCCTTGTCCCCAGTCCCTCTCCAGCTCTCCTGGAGCCCCTTCAGGCCCTGCCAGGGGCTCTGAGCTCTCCTTGGAGCTTCTCCTCTCCAGGGGAACATTCCCAGCTCTCCCAGCCTGGCTCCAGCCCTGGAGCAGCTCCGGGGCCTCCTCTGGATCTCTCCAGCAGCTCCAGGTCCTGCTGCTGTTGGATCCAGGGCTGGGGCAGCTCTGCAGGTGGGGAATCCCCTGAGGGGGCAGAGGGGCAGAATCCCCTCCCTCAGGATCACCAGGATTCCCCTCTCTGCCGCTCCCTGTGTCCCCCAGGGCAGAGCTGTGTCCATTCCCCCAGGTGTGAGCTCTGTGTCCCTCGGGGTGTCCCTGTGGCACCTCCAAGGCTCCCACCCAGCTGATCCCAGCAGTGACACTGAATTCCTGCCCTGCCCCCAGCAGCCACAGTGGGACAGCCCTGACTCCTGCAGAGGAGCTGCACAGACACAGGAGAGGAGATAAAAAGGGATTGAAGCAGAGGGATTGGGGCCTGTCTGGAGATCTGCTGGACAGGCTCTTCCAGGAGCCCTGGGACGTGACCAAGGCCATGGGCTGAAGGGAAAGGTGACAGAAGGGCAGCAGTGCCCTTGAGTTTGCAAACAGCCGTGAGTGTAATTATGGCTGCACTGCCCTGTGTTAATTAAAGCCCAGACTTGCTGCCTCCACAAATGCACTCAGGTATTGTAGCAGAGGTGACTCTTTTTTTGTCTTCTGGCTGGGCCAGAAGAGCAAGGCCTTGTTCCTCCTCACTTCATACCTTCCCCATGAAATGGGAGACTGATAAAACACAGAAACATTGAAAGAAACTTTCCTTACTTGTTTAGAAACTGAAATTCCAGCATAGCATCCCCAGGTCCTCATGGAGCACCAGAGCTGACAGGAAGGGCTGGAGCTGGGAAGATCCCAGGAACTGGGACCTCAGGAGTCCCTGCAGCTTCCCAATCCTCTCCTTTCACTGCAGGGATGGTGCCTTGCTGGCAAAATAAATATTTTTTTCCTTTGCTGATGGTTCTGCTGACAAGGTCCTGCACCAAACTCTCTGTGAACTGCTGCCAAGTCGGGCTCTGGTCTGGGAGAAGAGAACCAACAACAGAATCTGGCAGCATGCTGAGAGATCACTGGAATAAGGATTGTGTCCAAGGTTTCTCTAGGATTAGATTAAAAAAGAAGAAATCCTGGAGGGCTTGTGATGAAAGAGAATTTTTTTGCCTGCATGGTAAGCATGTCCCATTATTAAAGTGCATTAGGATGTGATTTGTAACCAAATATTACAAATATGGCCATTTATTACCAAATTATCCCGTGGTAATCTCTCAGGACTTCCCAGCCAGGATGATCTGGCACAGAGAGCGGGGAGATAATCTGTCCTTTGGCAGCTGCCAACAGACAGGCTCTACTCAGAGAGGAAAATCAGGCCCAAAGTGCAAGAAGAGCTCAGGAAGGCTGTTCTCAGGGAGGGTTGGAGCATCTACAACCAACTGCTCAACCCCAAAAAAGGCACGGATGGGGGGGCCTGGCTGTTTGCTGCTACTCATTTATTACTGAAATGCACCGAGCTGAAAACAACCAGCATATTTTCAAACACTGATGCTCATTAGGATAAAATATTTCCTTTTCTGCCAGGCCAGCGGAGGAAATGGAATCAAACCCCCGAGGTGGCACCATGATGTTGTGCAGAGCTTCACCACAGCCCCCGGGGGAGCAGCTCCAGCTGAGCCCCACAGCAGTTCTGTCTGGTTCTGATCTTTCCAGGCCATGAATTCTGCACCAGTTAAAGCTGCTGAACAAAGAGACAGCATAAAACAGACACTGGGTGCACGTACATCTCTAGAACCACGTGCAGGAGGGGTTGGCTGCTGCTGTTTCTTCACGAGGTCACAGAACCATGGAATCCCAGCGTGGTGTGGGTTGGGAGGGATCTCAAAGCTCATCTTCCCCCGTGCCCTGCCATGGGTGTGGAAATGAGCAGGTGGTGTTGCTCTCTGTCACCCGTGGGTGGCTGTGGCAGGTCCTGCTCCTGGCTGCTGTGTGCCATGGGGGGGTGTGGGGCTGGAGGAACACCAGGGGGTGAAGGGAAGGGATTCAGGATGCTGCCAAACCCCACACTTCTAAAAAGACCAGGTTTTTCATCTCTGCACCTCCTGTCCCCACCTTGAGCACCCCTCATTGAAAAGCTGGATTCCATGGTCCTTGAGGTCCCTTCCAGCTCAGGATATTCCATTATTTACTTGTGGGAGAAACACTCAGGGGCACCTTCTGCCCAGTTTGTCCGTGCTGGCATATAAACCCCACAAAGGATCACGTACCAGTGCTGAAATAATCCCACTGGTACAAATCTTGGCTCCTGTTATTACAATATTGAATTTCTTCTCACAGGAAGTCTGATGAAACATGGAAGTGCCTCAGGGCACTGATTGTGCTGGGGGGGAGAAGATGGGAAATCCTCGTGTCTCCTGGGCTCCTTGAAGTGTTACAGACTGAACGTCCCCGCACACGCAGCCAGGCCGTGAAGTGCTGAACTGTTCTGTTCTCTTCTGCTGGAACAGCTTCTCCTCCCGGGCTGATTAAAATGTCTTGCACTGGCTGCTCCCAGCATCCCGATCCCGTGACTCCACTGAAACCCAGCCCCAGGAGGGCTGGGCTGTCCCGGGATCTGCTGCAGAGGCAGCTCTGGATGGGCCTGAGCTGCTGGGGAGAGGAGCAGCCCTCTCCATGCACAGATCCACAGGGAATTATGGCAAGGCCCGGCTGTGTTTGGCAATAACCGAGTTATTCATGAGTGGGTGGGTGTCCACATACTTCTGTCAATAGCAACATCATCCCACAGAAAGAAAAGACTGTTCTGGCCGAGCTGTGGTGAGGGAGGAGAAAGGGCCTGGCAGGGGTCTCCTCATCACTTCCAGGAGGAAGAAAAAGCATCCGAACCACGGTTTTGCCATCAGTGTTCAGCAAGGCAGGGAGGCTCCTCCCTGGTTCCAGCCGAAAGCAGGGTGGCAGAGGAAGCTGCTTCAAGGGCTGTTAACAAAACGCTGCATCCTTTCCTGGGGCTCTCCTGTTGCAGCCCGTGGCAGGAGGGTGGGAATGTGCAGCAGCCGGTGCTTCCTGCCCGTTCCGCTGCAGAGCAGCAGCGCTGGGACAGAGCCCAGGCCGGGCTCCAGCTCCGGCCCGCACAAACCAGACCCGCGCATCCACCCGGGAGAAAGCGCCTGGCTCCGGCTCCTGCTCCACGGGTAGGAAATGCCCAGGATGCCGCAAATTCCCTGCTGCGCTCAGCCAGGCTCGGGGCAGCTCCGGGGCCGCTGGAGCAGGAGCAGGGCTCCCAGGAGATGCTCTGCGGGCAGGAGCGGTGACTGTGAGTGTGAATTTGAGTGTGCGAGGGGTGAGTGACACTCCCAGGACAGGGTGAGCACGGCTCCGTGCCTCACCTGAACAGCGCGGTGCTCCCACCCCGCCGCACGGAGGTACCCGGCGCCTGTCACCCAGAGGGAGCCGGAGCTGCCAGGTGGTCTCAGCCCGTCGGAGCCGCAGCAGTTCTGCAGAGAAAGGGGCTGTGAATGCCCAGCCTGTCCCTCAGCCCCCTCTCCATCCTACGGCCCGGAGGGATCACGGAAAGGGCAGCCCTGAGCATCCCGCAGTGCCCACCCGGCATCCCGGGAGCGTGGGATGCTTCAGGCTGGCATAGACAGGACAGGGACAGGGGCACACGGCCCTCGGTGACATGTGGCTGCACCCCAAGGTGGCTGCTCCCCATCTGACGGGCCCGAGTGCCGGCACAGCCCGGGGCCCGCATCTCTGCCGGCATCCAGCAAAGCCCACGCGGAAATTGCCGCAGCGTTTTCCTGTGAGGCGCTGCTGGATGTTCCCTCCGGCACCCCTGAGCCAACACCCCCGGCTTCTCCCTCGGCCCATGCCAGCAGCTGCAGCGCTGCTGTCCCCCGTGGGTGCCCGGTGCCAGGCGGGCTCCGTGCTCGGAGCAGGTCCCGGTGCCCAGAGGGGCGTCGGGGAATTGTTTTCCACGGGCTCCAGCTGCTGCTTGGCAGCGCCCACAGACACCGGGAGCAGCCTCGCTCCTCCCGAGCCCCGGCCGCAACAATCGTGCCTTTGTCTGCGGGCTCCCGACGTCTTTATTCGCAGCGTCAGCTCTCCAGGCAGGAGACGGTCTCCCAGGCCACGGACACACGTTCTCTGTGCAAACAGCTGCTGCTGTTCCAGGCAATGTCCCGCTTCCCCGGATCCTTGCCGAGCCGTCCCTGCAGCCTCCCAGGCCCTCCCTCGGCCGGGGATGCCGTGGCACAGGAGCTGGGTTGGAATGATGGATCACATCCTGCCTGGTGTGAATTTGGGGTGAAATCCCCCGGGAACAGGCCCTGGCTGTGCTGAGCAGCAGGGAGTGCAGACAGCCCTGGCACCCCAAAGCCCTGGCTGCTGGTGCAGAGAGCTCCTGGATCACAGCTCCGGACAAAAACACACGCTTTTGTCATTTCACTTGGGAGTTGTTCACACTGTGAACAGCTCCACCGGTCCCACCAGCACCACGGCCAGCCCAGGGGTCAGCCGGGAGCAGCTGGGAATGGGAACAAACACCCTCAGCAGGATCCAAAGCCATCTGTGCACAGCTGCAGCGTGGGGCTGTGTGTGTGCACGTCCCCAGAGCACAGCCAGGCTGGGAGCTCGCTCTGCTGCCCAGGGACCACTCTGGCAGTGCCAGGCAGTGCCCTGAGGGATGGCTCTGCTTCCCTGGGCAAGGCAGGAGCAGGTTCTGCTGGAGGTGAGGAGAGCAGCTCTGCTGTGGAGACAAGAGGGGAGAGCTGGGCTGCCCCGCCTGGAGAACAGAAGTTCATTCCCTCCTATCCTGTCACTCCAGGCTCTTGTCCAAAGTCCCTCCCCATCTTTCTTGTAGCTCTTTCAGACACTGGAAGGCCTCAGTGAAATCACCCCAAAGCTTCTCTTTTCCAGGCTGAACAACCCCAATTCCCTCACCCTTTCCTTGCAGCAGAGCTGCTCCATCCCTCTGGTCACCTTGGTGGCCTCCTCTGGACTCGCTCCAAGAGATGGATGCTCAAATTTCTTACCCAATTCCAGCCACACTGGGTGGAGGGGAGAGGAGGAGCTGAGGGGCTGCAGATTTGTGAGGCTGGTGGAAATGTGACCAGTTGTCCCCAGTGCAGAGTTGTGGCACCACTCCTGCTCCAACAGGAAAATGTCCAGGACCAAATTCATCCCCTTCACACACAAAACACCAGTTCTGCACCCAGGAGAGCCCCAAGCACAGCCCCAAATTCACTTGTGCTCGCTCTGCTGGGGCAGACCCCACATTTCTCCGGACCACGGTGATGCTGGGAGAGTTCCCACGAGCACATTCCCCCACGGACCTCAGTGCTCGCCAAACTGGTTCAGTGGGTTTGAATCTTTTGTCATGCTGCTTCCCAAAGCAGGGCTCTGCCCCCCAAAGCCTGGCTCTGCCCCTCAAAGCATGGCTCAGCTCCTCATCCTGCCCCCCAAAGCACGGCTCTGCCCCCCAAAGCACGGCTCTGCCCCTCAGCCTGACCCCAAATCAGGGCTCTGCCCCCTCAAAGCATAGCTCAGCTCCTCAGCCTGCCCCCCAAAGCAGGGCTCTGTCCCTCAGCCTGCATGCCAAGGGCTGCAGTGGGTGGTGGCAGAGTTGGGGACCTGCGTGGGCCCAGCTGTGCCTCTGGGACTGCCCAGCCCCAGGAGGAGGAGGAGGAGGAGGGTGGGAGGAGGAAGCAGGGCTGAACCAGGGACAAACCCCAGCAGCACTGGCACCTAATAATTATGGCATTGGCAGTGTCACCTGCAGCCAGGACTGTGGCTGCCCAGGGCTGTTCCCAGGGCACAGCCCAAAGCCTGGCACCTCCTCTGCCCTCTGCCAGGGCATGAGACCCTCGGGACAGGCCAGGGCACAGCCACCTCCTGCCACGGGGAGCCCCCACTGACCCATGCTGGGTGTCACAGAGCCCTGATGCCACCCTGGGGCAGGTGACCCCGGGTGCCAGCCACACTTCCTGACCTACTGGTTCCCCTGTTGGGTTTCCTGAGCTGCCTGGGGCAGGAATCCCGTGTGAGGAGGTCACAGGGATGGGCAGCACGGAGCTGAGGCTGTGCCTTCCCGTGGCACCTGGCAGGGGTTGGCAGGGGTTGCCTGTGGGGTGTTTGCACCCACTGATCTCCTTCCCACAGAGCAGCTGCCATCTCCTTCCCCATCCTGCTTAATTCCTTCAGTGGAGACTCCCAGGATCCAGCCACAGAGCCTCTCCACCACCAAGCACATTTCACCAGGGTCCCACTTTCCTGTGCCACCAGAAGCCACCCCATGCGAGCAGTCCCACAGTGGAGTGGGAGCTCCAGCAGAGTTCCATCCTGGCTCCATCAGGAGCTCCTCCCCTGGGCCCCTCTCCCCATTCCCTGCCCTCCTCAGTGCCCCGAGCTGCTGTCAGGGCTGTGCCTGTCGTGTGGCCCCGTGGTGGCAGAGCTGTGGCCATGTCTGGCACAGGGATGTGCCACAGGCTGGGGGATTTCCCACACGGAGCGAAAGAGAAAGAAGGAAAGAGCACTTGGCCACGTTCCTCTTGGCTTCCCTCCACTTTCTGCTTTTGATGTTGTTCTCCCTTTTTACGACTCCTTGCTTGAGCCTTGAGCCCCAGCAAGCATGGAGAGTTCATCCAAGAGCAGCAGCCAGGGCTGTGTCTGCAGTGGGGAGAGCAGCACAAAGCCCTGGGCCAGCTCCCCGAGCAGGGCTGTGCCCCCAGAGCAGACAAACCCCAAAGCCAGCCCCTCGCTGGGTGGATATCTCAGTGCCATCCCTTCTCCAAGGGTGCCTGAGGCCCTTCAAACACCCAGGAGAGTGGCCCCGTGCATGGCAGGAGGTGAAGCTGAGTGGAGAAGCCTGGATGGGACACGCAGGAGCCGAAGGGCTGCCTGCCCCCACACCCACCTGCACTTTGCCCCTCTAAGGGAAGTATTTGGGGTGAGGAAAACCCCGAAATACATTGTCAGTGCTGCCCCTACCTGTTCTCTGTGCTCCCCACCCATGGGGTTGGTGGCAGTGATGGATTTGATGGCACTGGTGAGGTTGAACAGAGCCTGTTCCCCTCAGGAAGGAGAACAGGGCACTGTGACGGGAACCCATCACTCCTTTGTCCTGACCAATGCTCTGCCAACCCCAGATCTCTCCAGGCCTTGGAGCAGCAGATCCCTTGGGCCAGAGCAGCCCCCCAAGGCTGCAGCTGTCCCCGGCCCCTCAGAGCGACCCCATAGCTCAGCACAGCCTCCCCTCAGAGCACAGAGTGACCCCATGGCCCAGCACAGCCTCCCCTCAGAGCACAGAGTGACCCCATGGCCCAGCACAGGCCTCCCCTCAGAGCACAGAGTGACCCCATGGCCCAGCACAGCCTCCCCTCAGAGCACAGAGTGACCCCATGGCTCAGCACAGCCTCCCCTCAGAGCACACAGTGACCCCACGGCCCAGCACAGGCCCTTCCTCAGAGCACAGAGTGACCCCATGGCCCAGCACAGCCTCCCCTCAGAGCAAAGAGTGACCCCATGGCCCAGCACAGGCCCTTCCTCAGAGCACAGAGTGACCCCATGGCCCAGCAGAGGCCCTTCCTCAGAGCACAGAGTGACCCTATGGCCCAGCACAGCCTCCCCTCAGAGCAAAGAGTGACCCCATGGCCCAGCAGAGGCCCTTCCTCAGAGCATGGCAGGACCTCAGGCTCAGCACACGGACCCTTTCCGAGCACAGAGTGACCCCATGGGCTCAGCACAGACCCCTCCTCAGAGCATGGCAGGACCCCATAGCTCAGCAGAGGCCTCCCCACAGGCACTGGGACAGGGCCATGCCGGAGTCACTGCCAGCCCCGGGACTGGCACCGGCCCGGAGCCTCCTGCAGCGCGCCCGGAGCTTGGCTCGACAGCAGGAGATTAGCTTCCTTTCCAGCTTTGCCTGGATTTGGTGACCTCTAACAAGGACCTTCCACCCCGCTTGGCAGGGCCTGCCTGAGGCTCCCTGGGAAGCTGGGACTGTCCCCTCACCCTCCCCAGCTCCTGTGTGGTGACAGGACATGGGTGAGGGATCGGGCCATGGCACTGCAGGGTCACCTCATGCAGGAGAGGAGTTGTGAGGGATGTGATGGAGCCCCGGGAATGTCCTTGTGGGAGCAGTCACCACCAGCCCCAGTCCCACGAAACCCAACAGGCAGCCTAGCCCCATCCTGGTACCAGCATTTCCAGGAATTTTGGGGCACTGCAGCCCACGCAGCAGCAGGTGTCTGGGGGCCAGCACTAAAGGCCACTGCCAGGACAAGGAGCCAACGATTTTCTTAACAAAGCAGCTTCTGCCCAGCAAAGCCATGTGAATCCCCCTCAGAAAACAATTGACTCACCGAGGTTCACCCAAGATTTCATCCAAGGCAATTCCTTCTGTGTCTTCTCCCTTCCAAACCCCTCAGCTTTGGGGAGAGGGGGCTCTACCAGCCACTGCCTGGCATATCTGGCAGCGCCACTTACAAACCTGCAGGAGCCTGGCTTGTTGGGGAATTTTAGTGAATTTTACCTGATTTGAGCCTCTGTCTCAGCCCAAAGCAGCAGCACTTGGGCCCTGCAGAGATCCTGCTTTGCCCTTTCCTGGTTCTCACTCCATGCTCCTGCCTCCAGCTGGGATAATCCCTCCTGGCCCAGCAGAGCCTCAGGTGGGGCAGCTTCACTGGATAAACAACTCCAGAAAATTCCAAGTTTGGGATTCACAGGGTGCAGGGCAGGAACAGGGATGTGGGAAAAGAGCAGGGATGTGGATACAGGCTCCGAGAGGCCTGGGAAGAGCTGCTGCACAAAGAAAACAGAGGAGGCAGAAAGGCAAATAAAGAAGGTTTGTGTGAAAAGATGCAAAGGAATTTAAAACCAGGGAATTGCCTGGTTATGGTGAAAATCTTTTGCCTCTTCTTAAGGGAGCCTGAATGCCACTGAGGCAGCACTGGAGGGATGTCCAACACCCCCTGCCAATTCCCAAGGGAATCCAAGGGCTCCAGGAGCTGTTGGCACAGCAGGGCAGCTGGCCCTTTGCAGTTGGCCTTTATTAGCCCCAAAGACAGAGCACGAGAGTCCTTCAGGCCACAAAGGTAACGTGGTATGGGAGGGAACACCGAGCTCTGTGGCATTCAGGAGCTGGGGGGTGAGGCTGATGAAGGTTTAAGCTGCTTTCAACATCAGTTTTCAGGGTGACAGATGGAGGGAAGGGGGAAAGAAACCCCACCCCGTTCTCTGCTCGAGCCTCTCGTGGCTTTGGAGGCACCGCGCTGTATTTCCAGGGAAGCTTTTCAATCTGACCCCATTGTTGGCCACCTGCTCTCCTCAACACAACAGCCCCCCCAGGTGCCCCCCAGGGAAAAACCCCAGCACGGAGCAGGATCCTCAGGCAAAGCCAGCTGTGACTGCCCACAGCATCGAGGGAGTGAGGGGAACACACAGCTCTGACATCCAGGTGGCTGCAGCCCTGACAGTGGAGTCCCAGCATGGTTTGGGTTCAAGGGACCTTAAAGCCCATCCAGTGCCCACCCTCCCATGGGCAGGGACAGCTTCCACTAGCCCAGGTTGCTCCAGCCTGGCCTTGGACACTTCCAGGGATCCCGGGGCAGCCACAGCTGCTCTGGAAGTTCATCCTGGGAGCAACAAGCAAAGACACAAAAAGCAGCAACCACCAGCCTGGGGTTCTGCCAGCTCAGTGACAGCAAACAGCTCATCCGTGTCCTGCTGCAAGGAGAGGTGGAGCCAACAGTTTGGAGTTTTAGGACTTATTCCCTGTTAGTTTCAAGATGGTAGAGTTTGGATCCTGTTTAGATGCCTGTCCCTCCCCTGGGACTCCCAGCACACAGAAGGAGGTGGGCTGGGCTGGGGGAGGTCTCGTTTGCACCCTGAACCTCTGGGGTTTCAGACATTCCCAATCCCTAAACAGAACTCCTCCCCAGCACTGCTGGGACACAGCCACACCACTCACCCCTCACTTCAGGGGAAGTGCAGCTGTGAACCAGGGATTGCTGCAATGGTTTTGCTCCAGCTGAATGACCTTGGAAAGGAGCGTCCTGACTCAGGCCAGTCTCCATCTGCTTTTTCTGGACACAGAGGAGGAGTTAACACATTCCCATGGAGCAACTGTTGGATGGCCAGAGCGGGATTGAGAGATCCTGCCCAGTCCTTGTGGTGCTGAGCTGGTGCTTCACCCCGGGGCTGGACCAAAGGGCAATTTGGGTCACTCGGGTCACTGCCTGTACGTGGCCTCCTCCCACCCCAAACCCCCTTCCCAGAGTTCAGCCCTTCCCAAGGGAGTGGGGGAAATCTGTAACTATCACTTCTGATTTAACATTTCATCACCTCCCCATTCCAGGGATTCAGCTTGAGGGAAAACAGCAAATTCCGATTTTTTTTTTAAACAAGAAAGAGTTCCAAGTTTAATCCTCTTGGGGGCAAAAGGATTAACAGCAGGTTTTAAGAAATGGGTTTCAAAACAAAAACAAAAGCAAGCTAATATTCCACGTAAGGCATCTCCATTTCAGTACTTTTTGACATGGATACAACAGAGCGAACCAGGAAGTTCCCAGGCACGTGGAGCTTCCCAGGAGCACCAGTTTTCACCTGGAAGTTGGTGTGAGGAAGATGGATTTAAGAGTTGGGGCAGAAGTGACCCCAAACCCAGCAGCAAAGCAGTTTGGGACTGCAAAACTTCCTCAGCAGAGGGGTCCAGCACAGTTGAGGAAGTTCTGCTTCCCACACGGATTAACTCCACCTCCTGCCTTTCCCAGCAGAGAAGTGGCCACAACCACCCCCAGGGAAGTGGTGTCAGAGCAGCTTCCTGGGATCCCTCACAGCCAGGATCTGCTCTGGCAACATTTCAGGATAAGAACAACTCACAGGCTCAGAGGCAGCAGCCACACCACTGAGAATCCTGGGATCACCCAACTGCTGAACCCCCTCAACTCCCAAAAACTCCTTTCACTGAAACACCAACTCCTCCAGAACCAACAGAAACAGACTATGAAATAAAACACCCTGGAGTAAGTAAACGAGGTGAACGTGATGTTTATGAACAATAAACAGTTTCCCCTTAGATGGGCTCCCAAGGCTTCCCACAGTGCTCGCCCAGATGGGAATCTGGAGCCATCAGGGGATATTTCCCATTTTCCTTCCCTATGACAATACACAGAACCAAAACTGCAGCTGAGAAAAACGACGACTCCCCAGTCCCCCCCAAGCAGGTCACCCTGCAGCAGAAACAAGGTTTAACTACAACCCAGAAGATCCAACCGCAGCGGTATTGGCTTCATTTGACTGTATTTAAATAAAATTACGCATTTAAAAAATTAACAGGCACTACAATTCCCTGGCAGTGCTGACACCACCGAGCCCAGCCCCCACGAGGCTGTCCCCACCCTCCCTGGGCCACCTGGGGGGGTGTCACACAACGCAAGAAGCCACAACATTTTCACGAAGCAACGTAACCAAAAGAATCCCAAGGCAGCTCCCAGCCGGCATCCGGCTGGTGGGGCCGAGGTCCAGGCGATCCCAGGGAGGAGATGGCCCAGGGCAGTGGGAGCACAGGAACACGTGGCTGCCCCACTGCAGCCCCCAGGCTGGGCAGTCCTTGCAGGTCCCTGCAGCCCTCAGAGCTTCTTGAGCCGACTGTACATCTCCCTCTTGCTCTTCTCCCCGGCCCAGGTCCGGCTCTTGGTGCGGAACCTCTTCAGGTCCTCCTTGAAGTCCTTGTGGTGCATCGGGCGGTAGCTCTGGGGCTCGCAGAAGCTCTGGGGGAACAGGGGCTGAGGTCACCTCAGGTTGGTGATCCCAGCACCAGCAGCCACTGGAACAAACAGGGACAGACCCCCACCCCCCACTCCAGGCAGGAGCTCTGTGACAGACACACAAAGCCCGGGGATATTCAGGTTACAGCCATCAAAACAAGGGCTTTGTGTACAGGGCTGTCATCCCAAATTTCCTGGCAGACAACACACAGGCTGAGCTGGTTTACAGTTCACCTTGGAATGGCACAGACTGGAAGGATGCTCCAGCTCGGTTGGTCAGAGCAGGGCGCTGATCACGCCACGGTGGTGGATTCCATCCACGTAGGGAACAATGATCACTGTGGGTCCCCTCCAGCCCACAGCATTCCACCATCCTCGTGCCTCGGGACAGCTCCCGGCTCCCGGGGAGCCGCCCTTGGCTGTCCCGTGCTGCCACCTTGAGGCCTTGGTCCCTCTCTCTCCTCAGGACACCCCAAACCCCGGCGTCCCTCAGCCCAGGGGAGCCAACATCCCACAGGGAAGGAGCAGACAGCCCCATCCAGCTGGCCACGGACAGGCCAGACATCTCCCCTCTCCCAAGGGAGAAGTGTGGGGACCTGAGGCCTGTTTGTGTCAGAGCAGCAGGGCAAATCCCAGGAACTCTGGGACCATGGAAATGCTGTAGGAGCAGGAGCCAAGTGACAGGAGAAATCCCACCCCTGAAGTGCTGGGGGGGGTGGGTTTTAGTCTCCTTGTCTCAATTACAGGCTGCAAACTCCAAGTTCAGGTTTTCAATTTTGCTGGTTTAGGACTGTACAAGTCCTCAGGTTTCCACTTATTATCTAACAATTACTGTCAAGCTTTGTCTTCTCCCCTGCTCTAAGCAGGCTGAAATCCCTTCTCTGAGTGACAGTTTGTTCTAAAGGGGCAGAAACCACGTCTATTTTACTTTTGAGACAAGTGGAAAAGCCCTTCAGCTAAGGCAGGAAGACAGCTCTGAGGCACAGAACAGGCTGAGCTGCTCTGGGAACAGCCCACTGAGAGAGAGAGAGGAGGAAAAGCCCCTCAGCCAAACCACTCTGCCCCAAAGAGAAGTTTGAGGAGGAATAAATTAATATTATTTATCTATTGTTTCTCCTCTGAGTGTGAAAGAGACCATAGAAAGACTTGGGTTGGAGGGACCTAAAAGACCTTGTTCCACCCCCTGCCATGGGCAGGGACACCTTCCACTATCCCAGATTGCTCCAAGCCCTGTCCCACCTGGCCTTGGACACTGCCAGGAATGAGGAATCCACGTCACTCACCTGGCACCTCGAGAAGAAATCCTTGTAGCCCCCCTTGAGCACGTAGAGCTCTGGGTAGTGCAGGTTGGGGTACTCATTGCTCATCCTGTCCTGTTCCCTCACAAACCGGCACCTGCAGCGGGGAAAACCCCGTGTGAAATCCTACATTCAACCAACAACTCCCAAACCTGCACCCCAAACTCCCCATCCCACTGCTCAGGGAGAGGCTGAGAATCTCTCAGCCTGAACAGCCACACTTCAGAGGCTTTTCCTTTCCCCCCTGAACTTCCAGCGCTCCAGCCCAGCCCCAGCACAGCTTCTCACACCCCAGGCTGTGCCAAACCCTGCCAGAAGTGCCAACCACCAGCTGGAGCCAGCCCAGCCCCTGTGCCCCCAGCTCTGCAGGGCTCCCTGCCCCAGGGAGAGGAGCTCACATGCGAGGGCCCCGCTCCGAGGAGAACTCGCAGTGGAACACCACGATCACCCGCTTGTTCTCCGACGGCTGGATCGGCTTCTTCAGCAGGAAATTTTCCACCTCCTCTTCCATGTGGAGGTTTATGGCACCCTGCAAGGGGCAGAGTGCAAGCAGTGAGTGGGAGGGAACAGCCATGAACTTATCCCACCTCCTTGGGAAGCAATTCCTCCTTTGGGTTTGCTGGAGGAGCTCGGGAACCCTCTCCTAGCACGGCTCCAAACCCCACCAGGACACCACAGACAGTCTGGAAGTGGCTCTGTCATTCCTCAGCCAGGAATTCCTTCCCCTTATCCCATCTATCCTGGGAAGCCATTCCCTGTGTCCTGCCCTCTCCAGCTCTCCTGGAGCCCCTCTAGGCACTGGAAGTGGCTCTAACACCACAACATGTCTGGGTGACCTGCTCCTGCTAATGCTTTACACAGCCATTTGTTCTTTGAAGTCTGTCACTGAAACAAAGTTTAACCTTCCAATTTTAGCTTCCCGAGACATGAAGATGCTGGACACTGAGTGTCACATCCTCCTCTGGAACCTCTGTCACCCTGAGGCCACAGGCCCCTCCTCTGCTGACAGAGAGCAGAATGTGTCCTCTTTTGAGGGAACAGCCACTCCCTGACCCACATGTGAGCTGTGTCCAAACCCAGGCAGGGGGTGACCATGACAGGATCCCATGTGGAATAACATATCCACAGGGAGGGCCTTTGGATAAAAATCAGCCCCACAGGGATCTGCAGCTTCAGACCACCTGCACTGCTCCTATGGGGCCAACATACCTTGATGTGTCCCCCTTCATACTCATAGGGGTATCTACAGTCAATTATCACACACTGCTTGATGAAGCTCTCAAACTTCCCAGTCAGCACAGACACCATCTGAGAAAAAAGACCACAAAAAACAGAGTTCAGTTGTTTCAAGCCATTTTTATGCTGTTCCCCAACCCCCACTAAAGAATTTTTCTGACTCCCTTGGAGCACTCACCATTTCTGAGTCGATGTATTTTAAATCCTGATGTTTCCCATCGACAGTGTCAAATAAATAACTCTGGAAGAGACAAGATTGAGAAAATTCCAGCTGTGAGTCACGTGGGTGACAGCACAGCAGACAGCAGTTCACTCTCTAACAGATATTTTGCTGGCCAGAATCCCTGCAGGAGTCAAAACTCCTAAGAATGCTAAAATCAGGCACAGAATTTAGTTTTTGGCTCCTACACTAGAGGGATTTTATAGGGCTTTAACCACAAATAGATCATTTGGTGTTTAACCTGGATAATTCTCTTCTCACCAACAGCCTCTCCTGGTTGTTTGAAGATCAAAGAATTGTTAAAGTTGGAAAAGACCTCCAAGATCAAGTCCAAAGAAGCAAGGCAGGTTTATGAGGGAACAGAAAAGCCTCTATGAAGGGAAGTGTTTTTCTGGGCTGGTTTGAGACATCCCCACCAAGAGAGGTCCTTAAAACACTTCATTCACCACTTGGCCATGGAATCTCTGGAATTACCTTGGAGAAGTCCCCGATAAGGTCTCTCTGGTCACTGTCCAAAATGCTCTCAATCTCTGCTGTGGAGGGCTGGGTCTTCACCAGCTTCAGACTCTGCAGGACACAGATCCATAAGCACTGAGGGCAGACACATCCCATTCCCTATTTCCCAGAGCTGACAGCTTGGAATGCACTCCCAAACCCTGAACTGCCCCCTCAGCTTCCCTGCTCAGGGCAAAGCTCAGCTTCAGGACTGGAACTGCTGCCNGCTCAGGTTCAGGACTGGAATTGCTGCCTCAACAACCTGGAAAAGCTCCCACCAACCTTCACCGACCAGACCCCAACTCTGCATCTCCCCTCAGCAATTCTCTATCACAAACTGGATGCTGAGCCACCAACCGTAGAGTCCTCAGAAGTTTCAGGCAGGCTTCTCCTCTTCTTGCTTTTCCCTGGAGAATTCTCCTCCTGGGATCTCTCCATCCTTTTCTGGGTGGTTCTTCCTGCAATGCTTGACATGGACGAAGAGCCAAACAACCGGCAGCGCTTGGCCTACGAGGGAGAACAGGAGTTGAGTTGTCCAGCAAAGGCTTATAAAAGAAAATAAACACATCTCAGGCTTTCAGATTATTCCAAACTTGGCCTTTTTTAAGGCACCACCACTGCACAGCAACAGGGGGCTGTTAATCTGAATTTCCAGTAACACTTGTTACTGGGGGAGCTTGGAGCACCATTAGCAAGATAAAGAGCCAGCAAAATGCTCTATGCCAATTAGCGGCCAATTTATCAGTTGATTAAAGAGCTTTCTGCGGGAGCTGCTTCCCCAGTCTGTTATCAGTGGATCAGGTTACAGCATTCCAGGTGAGTCTGTGCAGAGCAAATTCCACATATGCCAAGACTCTGATAAGGGAAGTGGAGATCTTCTCACATTTATGAAGTGCAAGAAGAAATTCTATGCCCGTAAACGCCAATTGTTCCACACTGACGAAGTCTGCCGGGTGAACTGCTCCAGAGATCAAGGGAATTCTGCAGGGGGTTATGCCAGGGCTTGTTCTGCTGCTCTCAGGGGTGCAGGAGCCAGGGGGATCACTTGTCCCAGCTGCCAGGGCAGTCCCTGTGCCTGTGTGGGGACACTCACCCGATTGTCCACTCTCCTCATGACCAGGGGTGCTGTCCAGAGGCTGGACACATCTGAGGGCATCTCCTCGTCGTTCTGGGGAGAGAAGGAAGCTCCTGCTCATGCATCCCACCATGGGAGACACTGCAGGTCCAGCTCCTGCATGGCTCAGGCAAACATTCCAGCTGGATTCAGCTGCTGGAGCAGCTCCAGGGATTTAACTCCATTATTCTTAAGGAAATAATGGGACTGAGCTGAGCCATGTTGGAGAAGTTGAGTTTATCAATTCATTGATTGATTAACAAAGATGAGCTTTAAGCATTTCAAACTCTTAATTGGCTCAAAGCAATCACCACCTCTGAACTTTTTCAGCCAGTTTCTAAAGAAAAATGCCAACTGTTCAAATAATTCCCTCAGTTCTCAAACTAAAATTAATTCAACTTGTTCACACCCCAAACAAATCCCACTGGCTGCACTGGGAAAGAGCATTTATAAGATAAAGACACCTCAGGGCGAGTCAGAAGATGATGAGAACTAATCAATCTCCTTGTGGGAGATGTCCCTGCTCAAGGCACAGGGCTGGAACTAGATAGGCTTTAAGGTCCCTTCCAACCCAGACCAGTCTGGGATTCTGGAATTCCCAAAAACCCAGCAAGGTACAGTTTGAGCACCCTGACTGCAGCCAGAACACACCAGACACATGGGGCAGAGCTGATCTGGGGATCTCCACCCTTTCCCCTCTGCACACACCTTCAAGTCCTGGTCATCCAGCAGCTCCAGGAAGCCATCATCATCCTCACTCTCTGAGGAGGGCAGGGAATGCTGCTGCAGGAAGGCTGCCCTGCAGTTCTCCTGATCCCCCGAGGCTGTTTCCCCCATGGGCAGCTGAAAGGAGACAGAAGGAGTTTTAGCAGCATTCCCTCTGTTCCCTGCAGGATGCTGCAGCCACGGAGGGGCTGCCACAGCTCTCTGCACGACAGGGAACACCGACAGGGAACACCGTGTTTACTCCCAGCCCTGAGCTGCAGCACAGGCAGGGACCAGCAGGATGCTGGATCCAAGACTTGGCCCCCCAGCTCTGTTCCTGTACAATGATTTTTCAGTTGCTTTTTCTAAACACACAGGGTATGAATAAGGTAAATTTTGTCCCTGGATGTCACATCTGGACGCAAAACCCAGCTGAATTTGCACAGCTGGGTTTGTTGTTCCAAATGCATCTGCCTGAACATTTCAGTACCAACTTTACTGATCATTTCAATCCCACATCAATGTCCACACCTCCTTCAGGTACTGAGCAGAACCTCAGCTCTCTGCTGACTCATCTTCCCCCCAGAACAATGTTTCAAATTTCTCATGAGACAAAGGTGAGAAGAATTTTCTCGTCTGGCAGATAAGTAAATTTTTCTACTTGGCACCTGACTGACACCACCACTTTAGAACCCTGATATAGTTACTTTATTGCCAGAGAATTAGGTGAGAATTAGTCAAAAGGAACCAACTACCTGAGCTGGAGATGAATTCAGCCTTGCTCCAGAAACACCCCTTCCATCACGGAAGCCACGAGAAGCTGGTTTGGTTGGCTTCTTAAACTCAAATGATTCCTGAAGTACAAAACAGCAAAACGATCATTTTACCAAAATTACAAACTGTGTTAAGTTGCTTGGATCCTTTTATCTTTCCAATTTTTTTAAAACTGCCTGACATTTTGGGTTTAAGCTCCCTGCTGCCAACAGGAATAGTCTGAAGGTGAATGTTTTCAAATTAAAGATGTTACAGGAGTGTTTCTTTCATCTAACATAATCCAGCGTTTATGCTCCTGGCATCACCAACAGGCTCCAGGGCTTTTCTATTTCTGTCAGTCAATTCTCTGCAGAAGAAATCATTCCTGGAGGCAGCCAAGGCTGTGTCCTGACACAAGATTCCCAACAGGATTCCCAGGGCAGACCCAGGACACTGAATCCAAGAGGAACCAGGACTCCCCACGGCAGCAGGGGGAAGCAAGGGGGTGACCTCCCCAAACCCCTTCTGGAGGCAGCTCTTGTCCAGAGCAAGCAGTGGGAATATTTTCCTTTGACACAGTCAGAAAGGACTCAGGGTCAGTGGCATGAAGGCAGAAGGGGGAAAAATCTTCCCAATTTTTATTAACTTCCCAACAGCTTGCAGCCATTCTAATCAGAGCTGCAACTTCCCCTCAGAAAAACTGAGCTAAAGGTGGTTGTGCCTGCAGAACAGCCTGGCAGGGATAACTGAAGCCTTCCCCATCACATTCCTTGTGCAGGGATGTGTTAATCCAGCTGCCCCTCCCCTCCACCAGATCATCACAGGCAACAGGAAACAGCACTTACATTTTCCTTATTTTCATCCTGTTCCAAAGGCTGGAAAGCATCAGTGTCCAGAGAGTCAGAGTGATTTCTCTTCAGAGCAGGGCTGGAGCCCAGCAGGCTTTGCTACAACAGAGAAGGCACAGCTCAGGACTGTGCATGAGTCCTTGCACAAGCACATTTCCAGCACTAAAGGGGTTAATAAAGACTGGAAAAGTCTCTGACTACAAATTCTGCACACCCTGTGCAGGAATCCCCTGCTGACATCTCGGTACAGGGACCAAAATGCTTCAGTGCACCAGCGATGGAGCCACATCACGGAAATTTCACACCAAATTAAGTGAGACTGGGAATTTACAAACTGCAATTTTGACATTAAGCACCCCGGCAGCTGGTGTTGGAGCCAGAAAATTAACAAGTATTCAACCAAAACCATGCTAAATCCTTTCACATGTATAAAACATCAGTCCCACTCTCACTTACTGGCAGGGAATGGATTCTTCTGAAAGGGATTCGAAGGCTACAACGAAAAAGAACCAAAATTCATTTCAACATTTTGCTTTAAAAGGCATGACATGAATAGAAATCACCCCCTAATTCCATCATCTAAAAGAGACATCGAGGAAGAATTTATAATAGAATTATACTTACTTCAGCCTGCTGGATTTGATTGCTTTCTCAAACCTAAAACCAAAAGATCAAAGGTTGGACTCGATGGTCTTAGCCATCTTTCCCAAATTAAACGATTCTGTGGTTCTTAAGGCACAGACTTAAACCAAATGTTTCAAAATGCAATTCACACAGGTTTTGGTGCAGCCCCAGTCTGCAGGCAGGTGCCAGTGCCATGTGGGTGGCACAACACCCTGCCCAGAGGCAGCACTTCAGTGCCCTGGGCAGGGCCAGGGCTGATCCCAGCATTCCAGCAGCAATGGAGCACATGGAGAGGTGCAGCAGGGAAACCCCAGTGCAGCAGCAGAGGGAAACCCTCCCCAGGCCTCATTAGCCCGGGTTTGTTAATGATGCCACGAGCCAGGTTTAACACAGGGGTACTCACATGTCCTCCACGGTGTCCTGTGAGGTCGCAGGGCCGGGAGAATCCAAAGCCAACCCTGCAGAGGAGACAAAAGATTTCCCACTGATTTATAGCCAGGGATTATCACAGTCTGCTACACGTTTCCACAAAAAGACCCAGGCAATTCATGTGGGAAATCCCATCTGCAGCCTCACCTGGGTGCAGAATAAATAAAAGTTACAGCCACTCCCCACCGTGGGGTTTGGCTGTGGATCATCAAGTGCCAGTGCTTGGGGGAAAACAGGGATAATTAAAAACAGCCCCCCAAGCCCTGCCTGGGCTGTCACATGGATCAGAGTGCTCTGTTTATCCACCACACACCCTAATAATCAATTTATTCCTTTAGGGTTTAGGGGTTTTTAAGCCATGTTTTTTAGTTACACCTCATCCTAAGAGGTGTAACTTTGGAAAATTTCTTTTCCAAAGAAATTTTGGGCTCATTCCGAAACACAAGCAGTCAAAAGGCCCTTCTGAATGTCCTGGAATTAACAGGAAGCACTTCAGAAGCACAAACCAAGCAGAGCTTTATAGCCCCACGGCATTTCAGCACAGACACATCCAAAGTCACTCCAACACAGACTCCTGAGGAGCCACAGAAAGTGAGGATTGAGCAAGGCTGGTTGCTCTGTCCTGCTCTGTGGTTTGTGAGCTCTACTTGTGCTTTGCCACTTCTTAAGTTCTTTTTTAAGCTGAAAGTGGCCTCGAAATGGGTGGAAACTGCAATTTCCCTGAGTTGGAGCAACGAAGCACCAGAAGGAATCTACAAGTTATGGGGTGAGAGCTCATTTCATTTTCACTGATAAATCATTCTGTATGAAAAACAGGAAACCCTCCCAGGAAGTGTCAGAACTGAGGGGTTTCAGATCACTCACCAGCTCTTGGTAACAAGAAAACACAGGGGGGCAGAGCCACTCACTGGCAGTTTGGGTTTAAAGTGAAAAAACACAGTGAGGGCTTGCTTTCCCTCCCTACTGCTCACAGTCTTCAGGACAATTAAAGCAAAAAAAAAATCCCAAAACCATCCACAGCCCAAACCATGAGCTGCAGAGGCTTCCTGAGGGATTTTCCACCTGCCTCCCTCCTTCCAAGAGCACAGGAATGAGAAGGGGCTGCAGGCAGGCATAGTTCTCTCTCCAAACCCTGGGAGCCATGTAAAAGTGCATTCCTTTCCAATTCCCAGTCATTATTTATTCCTTCAGGAAGCCCTACCTGAGTCTGTGGACTCTGAAGATGCTGATCTCTGTAATCCGTTTTTGGTTCCCATGTCTTGGTCCAGGTTTTCATGCTGCCTGAAAAGAAAATTTGGGATTTGCTTTAAAAGCAAGAAATACATCACTGCAGGTAGGTACAGCACAGGTGGCCATCACCTGGATTTCTATCAGAGCCCAGTTATCCCTCCAGGAACTGCAATGCTCTCTTTGGCAGCCACTCCTTTAATTCAGGTTTTGCATAGAGAAAATCGCCAAATTTCTAATTCAAACCCATTTTTATAAATAGTTACCTCTCAAGTTTTGTTTTATCTGCTAAACCTCCGTGCTGAGAGAGAAGAAAATCATATGGAGCCCCACATATACAAGGGAAAAACTACTTGAGTGAGGCTCCAGCACCTGGTTAATTAAAAAATAAAGTAGCTAGGGTTATCAAAGGGCTGAGTAATTTCCATGGGGGGCACTGCCAATGGTTTGCAGGAATCTGAAGGAGGGATTTCATAAAGCAGAAATGAGAATGACAGAAAATGAACAAACAAAACCCGGGAGGGTCACGGAGACCTGAGTGGGCCGGGACAAAACAGGAGCCACAAAAGGGAGAAACTGTGGGAATAATGGGATTAGAGGAGTTAAGAGAGCAGGAAAATAAAGCAGCTGTGCCTGGAATTATGTGAACAGGAGAGGAGCTGCAGAGCCCAGCGATTGCAACACCTGGCACTTGAGAGACAGAACAGAGAGGAGGAAGAGGCAGGAAAAAGGGCTGGGATGGAACAGGGAAGGCACAAGATGGAAGGGACACAAAGGTGTTTGTGGGAGAGAGGGAAGCCCAGGGAAGGTCTCATGAGAAAGGGTGGATGCCCAGAGCAGAACCAGGGGAAGGGGGAAGGCGTCCCAGAGCGTGGATCCATGTGGGATGGGGGCAGCAGGACACAACAGAGGGGAGATATCAGCAAAGGCCAGGGGGATCCTAAGGGAGTCCTGGAAGTTTGCAAGGCGGGAGGGCTGAAACCGAGGCCTCGTGGGTGGGCGCGAGGGAAAGAAACAGCTCCGGGAGGCCTCGTTTTTGGGGGAAGGGTTGGGGGAAGAGGGGCCGCAGGCCTCGGGTTTAGGTACGGGGAGGGGGTCTGGAAGGAAAGGAAGCAGGATGAGCCCTCAGAGCCTCCCTCCTTGGGGGTAGAAGGATGAAGAGACTCCCAAGGCCTCCATCGTGCGGGGTGGGAGGAAAGGAAAAGGAGGGATCCACTGAGGCCTCGCTGGTTTTTTGGGGGATGAGGGTAGATGAGCACCCCGAACCCTTACTCCTGTAAGGGGTAGGGGAAATAGAGAAAGAAATGAGGGAGTAAAGACATTCCGGAGGGTCTGCGGAAGGGGGGTGCCTGGGGCTTAGGGGTTTGAGAGGGGGGATAGAGATATCCCAGGGGTTTGGGGTTTTTTTGGTGGGGGGCGGGAATTCCATAAGGCTTCACTGCGCGGGAGGGAATTACGAAGGTGGACGGAACGGAAGGAAAACGACTCTTGGAGGCCTTGGGGTTTTTTTTATAGATGGGGAAGCCTCCTTAGGCCTCACTTCGGGTCCGGGACGGGGAAGAAAACGTCTTAGAGAGGGGGCAAAACGCCCTGAAGGGGGGACAAAGCGCCNCTTAGAGAGGGGGCAAAACGCCCTGAAAGGGGGACAAAGCGCCCCGGAGGGGGGACAAAGTGCCTCGGTGGGCTCGTAGGGGTGGGGGCGAGCAGGAAGGGGGATCCCTCGGTACGGGAGGAAGAAGCGGGGTATAAGCCCTCCAAACCTCGTTTTTTTGGGGGGATCCCGACAGAGGCGAGAAAAAAGCGGGGTGCCCGGGCCCAGCGCTCGCAGGGCCCCGCGCCCCGACTCACCCGCGCCCCAGCTGCTCCATGGTGAGGCGGAGATCGGAGACAGGCGAGAGCTCATTCTGAAAGAGCGCCTTAACCACGGCGGGCGAAGCGGGGGACGCCGACGAGAAAAGCAGGAGGCGGCGGCGGTGGGGAGCGCTCGGGGTGGGCTCCATTGGAGTGGGAAAGGGAATTGGAAGCGCAGCCGTCCTGTCCCTGCCGTCAGCGCGGCCGCCGCAGCGTTTTGACCCTAACCGGTACCCGTCGCCCGCTCCGAAGCTGGCGCCAAACCGCGGCTCAGCCAATCAGCGCGCGGCACCCTGCGGGGGGCGGGTTGTTTTTTTTCAAACCTCCCCTCCCACCGCGCGCGCCCCGGCCAGTAGGAACGGCGGCGGCGCGGCCAGGCCCCGCCCACGGCGGTTGCTTGGCGTCGCTCTGGACAAATAGGAAAGCAAGGAAAAGAGGTGGTGGGGATGCGCGCCAGTGATGTAGGACTACACTTCCCAGCATTCCCAGCAGGCACAGCACGTTAGTGCTCTCTGCATTGCATGCTGGGGAATGTAGTTCCCGCCTCACCGCTGCCTCTCTGCCACCATATTTCCGGCCGTCTGCCTTTAACCCTGGGCGTGAGGGGATAATGGGGAAGACGAAGGAAAAAAGGCATAAACTAGGCAGATAACACGGCCTTGCTGAGACAAAGAGCCCTTCCCACATCATTTCTTATCAAATGAGCTCTCAGTGAGAACAAAAGCCACTTTATGAGGTGTTTGGAGAGCAGTTGGGGCAATAAGGCAGTGCACATCCCTGCGACACCAGGATGGGGTTCATGGAGCGACCAGCAGGAGAAAAGAGACTTGACAGTTCTCCATTTGTACTCCACATAAACTCTTTAGGACATGCTGCTTCTCTTCAGCTCAGGGTTGGCAGATCTGTGCTGTCCAGTCCCTGGCAGATTCTATCATGTCTCTCCAGTGGTTCTGGAAGCTGCTGTCTCCAGCTGATCACTTTGGATCCAGGGGATCCCCAGGACATGACACACATCCTGCATCCCTCTGCCTGGGCCCTGCCACCCACCAGTCACACAATGCTCCCTGTTCCTGGATTAGACAGTGGGGTGTTTGCTCCTTTCCTGAGCATCCCGGATCTCAGAGATCCCCATCACACCCCCTGGCTCCTGCTGCTCTTCCAGCTGTGCCCTCATTCCCACTCTCCCTCCCTGAACATCTTCCTTTTTACAAACTTTCTGAGCCGTTATCGCCACTATTATCGGTTATCACCACTGTTATCAGCTCGTGGCTCCAGCCTGACTTTGCTGGGTGTGGGGTGGCTGCATCCTGCAGCACAGCACAGCACAGCACAGCTGCAACAAGCCATGCAGTGCTGCCAAAGGCTGGCATGGACAATCAGAGCCTCTTCCCTCCTCCTTCCCAATTTTTATATGACCTCAGTGCCCACAGGGGAGAGGTAGGACACCATCACTGTGGGATCTAGCCAGGACACCAGCACACAGACACCTCCAGGCAGGATAGTGCTTCTTTAATGCTCCAAAGGACTTAGCAGGAGGAGATGCAGAAAACTGCAGAGGGGCTCCAGCTCAGGCAGAGCTGCAGTGAGTGTGCAGTGTGATGCCATGTCATTCCCATACCTCCTCCTTGCTTAGCTAGCCAAGGGCACGGGCAGGGCCCGGCAGCCATCCAACCCTATCAGTCACACAGCCAGAGCTGGGTTTCTACTGCATAGAGACAAAAATAAGGGAAGACTTTCTCAGTGAAGGTGGTCCGAAACTGCACAATCTGCTTCATGTTCTCGGCGTTGTAGAAGGTCACTTGGCCCGCGTCGTGGTCCAGGTGGACCCTGATCATCCAGAGCTGTTCCGTGACTTTCAGCGGGTCAGGGGCACGCGGTCTGTTTTGTACTGGCCATTGCAGTCCCGTTGCAGGACCCAGATCTCCTTACATGGGGGCGTGAGGTCCGGCTCCTTCCTTGGCAAGGACCCCACGGCCACCCCACGGCCCAGGCCTTCTCTTTCTCGACCTCCACCTCCCAGTAATGCCTCCCAGACGTGAACCCCTGGGAGCCCAAGACCGCGGCGTTGCTCGTGAATTTCTTGGAGATGTCAGGGAGGTTTTGATTTCCATCTCTGCACCGGATGGTTTTGCAGTCCTGTGAGAGGGCTACAAAAGGACCTGCCGTCTCTGGGTCCAGTGTCACTTTCTCTAATGGATGACAGAAACATCAGTCCGTGCCCACTGAGAAGAGAACCAGCACCTCTCCACCCTGCCCCACGGGGCTGGGATGTGTCCTGGGAGCACAACAGGCACTCCTGCAGCCCCCCTAGGGTGGCATGGGACACAGGACCCTTACTGTCCACCCACAGGGACCCAAGGGTGAAAAGATGCTCCCCCAAGCAGCACTGAGCCAGGCAGTGCCCCCACATGCAGGGGACAGACATGATGGGCTTTGCTAAATCTGCTCCCAGATCTGCTGGATATTACTGCCTGTGGGGAGCAGTGTACCCCGTGGGTGTGAGGAGGTACTTGCTGCAAGGCAGGAGACGGGCCAGGCCAGTCCCTGCTCCTGTGACAAGTGTTCACCCAAGGGGAAACCAGCTCAGAACCCTGTCGGAGCAACCAGGCAACCTCGCTCCAGAGCTGGAGCTGCCCATCCATGAGGGATGTTCTGCTGCCATCCCGTGGCCATCCCACAAAGGCCGCACAGGTGTCACTGTGCAGTGTCACCACCCCAGACCGTCTGCTAAACCCGCTCCTCCGGTGACTGCAGGGGGGAAACTGAGGCATGACTGTCCTGTGCTCAAGTGCATTATCCCAAAAACTGAGAGTGTGGTGAGCGGCTTCAGCACAAACGGTGCCAGCCAGACCTCAGCCCAGTGATGCTGCATCATGTGGGCCCTGAGCACCTGCAAAAGCACTTCTGATCATGCCTAAATGCCAGCTAAAAATGTACAGCCCCTCTGCTTAACTAGGCACAGCCTGACACGGCCTCCTGCTATCCTGGCCCTCGCCTGGTGTCACAGGACAGCATCCCTGGTGCTGCCTGGCACAAGGACAGACCTGGATTTTTATAGCAGGCCTAGTCAAAACAATAGGACTCAGTTCTAGACAGATACTGGGTTTAGATGTGGTGTGAGCCTATCTCTGCACCAAGGACATGAGGAAATTCATCCCGGAAAGGTTTTCCCCCTCAGTTTTGCTCATCAGTTCCAGAAACTTACCTCTGTCTCCATCCACCTCCCTCTGCAGGTTCACTGGAAGAAGGAAAAGGAAGATGCACGAGTGCCTCTCCCGTGGCACCTTTCCTGCTGCCCATCAGGACAGCAAGCCAGATGTGGAGCCCCAGGCTCCAGCAAGGCCCATGTCAGGGATGGTTCCCATCTGGAGCAGGTGTTTTACTCCTGAACCCAAGGCAGAGGCACCAGGCAGTGAGGATTTCCCGCTGCCAGCCAAGCCCAGGGGAAGCACAGCATGGAACCAAGCAGAGCTTTACCTCTGAATTTGGCCACCATGTCCACAAACACCTGGATAATCTCAGAGATGCTCTGAACGCTCCTCTGCAGCTCCGGGAAAACTGCCTGTGGGATTGGGGCCCTGGCTGCTTCACATCTGAGGGGAACAACAGGGAGAGGAGCTCTGAGCCCAGTCACCAGCCAGGGCCAGGAGGGAAACAGGGAAATCCCAGGAGCCACAGAACCCAGGGGAGCTGTGTCCCAGCTATCAGCATAGGAACCCCATCTTTAGGAGGGGTGCAATGGCCTCGGGTTCCTGGTAACATCACATGAAATCCCACACACTCAGCGGGGCAAACCACCTCCCTCCCGGCTCCTGCAGCGCTCCCAAACCTCTGCCCAAAGGAACACCAAGCCTGTTGCATACCTGTTCAGGATTTTGTCAACATCCTGGAAGAGAGAAAACACAGGTGAGCTCTGGCACAGCTGAGGGGCAGGCAGCTCCAGTGGCTGCCCAGCTGTGTGAAGCAGGTGAAGGGGGCTGGGGGTCACCCCACACCTCATGCCAATCCTCCCTTCCCTCAGTGGGCACAGTGTGGTGTCACAGCATGGTGTCACAGCACGGTGTCACAGCGTGGCCCCCAGGCTGCACCTGGGGATGTGCAGGGTGCCAGCTGGGTGTCCCCAGCCCCTCCAGGGCTCACAGTGCTCAGTGGGGGACGCAGCCTCACCATGAGGAACTTGATCACCCTCTGGTCCTGCTTCTCCTGGATCTTCGCAATCGTTGTGTCCAGCAGCAACCTCCTCTCCAAAATTCTGCTGTTGTATCCATCCCACTTCTTGACAAGCTTCCTGGACAGCTCATTGAGCTGGCCCAGCAGGATCTTCTGCTGCTCCTTCACGAATTTCTGCAGCTCGTCAAAGGTCTTGGCCACGTGCTGTGTGTCCCATATCACAGTCCACTGCAAGGCACCGCACAGAGGCTCTGAGCCTGCCCAGCTGCCTCCGCAGGGACACGGCTGCTGCAGGGAGGGGACAGGGATCACACAGAACGGGACCAGAGGTTTTGGACAGGAAAAGCAGGAAGAACGGAGAGAGAGGCGGCAAGTCTGGATGTTGATGGGCTCAAGGAGGCCATATGAGATGGACAGAGAGGGAAAGAGAAAAGAACGCTGTCATGGATTAGGAGATAAATATATATGGGGAGAGGGAAAGATGGGACGTTCCTGGGGAGCCAGGTGGGTGAGCAGTGGGGGGCATGAGAGGAACACACACCATCGGGGCAAAACTTTTCCAGTCTCCTTCAAGCTTCAATCTTTCCTTCTCGTTTTGTAGAAAAAGCAGGTTTCTCTGGAGTGTCTCCTGGGGCAGGAATTAAAAAAAGGCATTTTTGGTAATTTCGGAGTGACATTCGCAGGAGGGAGATGATGTCACCAAACAACCCCTGCAGGTACAATCACAGTCTGGGGAGTCACTGGGGGTGACCCCTGAGTGCCTGGGAGTGGGTTTTGAGCCCAGAGACAGCACCCACCTCTCCAAACTCACTTTAGTCAGGCTGGGGAGATTCCCATCCACAGCTCTTATGGCCAGAAATATTTCTGGAATAACTTCATGTGGAAACCCTGGAGTTTGTGGCTTGGGGTTTTTGGGGTTTTTTTAATTGTTTTTTAATTATTTAATTAGAAAAAACAACTTTCAACATTTGGAATTGGGATTTCTGGGAAGAGGTTTGCAGTGACAGTAGCATTGACTTAGACATGCTCCATAAATTCACTGGAGTATTAAAAAACTCCTCATGCTTTGAGTCATCTCCTGCGTTGCAGTGATCTGAGACCCCAGCCCACATTGTGGGGGAGAAACCCCAGCTGGGGACATCTGGGGCACAAGGGACCATATGGGGACACAGAGGGGTGAGCAGTGAGAGAGACCTGGGCTCCTGGCTGGGCTGGGCCAGGCAATGGGAGAACCAGCAGCCCCACCAGGGTGGGATACAGGACCCCAAACTGGAAGCCAGGCAGGGATGACCCCAGGCAGCAGCTGGGTGAGGCCCCAAATCCGTGGCTGGACAGGGACACACCCTAACCTGTGTGTGGAGGGGAACCAAACCGGTGGCCTGAGTGAAGGCCACACCGTGCTCAGAGGAGACCCACCCATGCACAGAGGGCACCCAGAGCCATACCCAGAGGAGCTCAGGCCCAGAGCAGACCCCAGCCTGTCCTTGAAAGGATCCCAGATGCCTTCCCGGACAGGACACCAACCTGTGCCCAGAGAGGACCCCTGCCTGTCCCTGGAGGGGCCCCAGCCCATGTCTGGAGGGGATCCCAACCTTTGGCAGGGAGGGGTCCCTGACCTCTGCCCCTCGCCCACCCCACCCGGGGCAGAGAAGACACCCAGCCCCTCCCCAAGCCCCCGGCCCCTCTCGCGGCACCGCCTCGCACCCGCAGCTCCGGGGCGGCCACTTCGGCGGGCAAGACACGGTGCTGTTGGTGCTCGGAGCCGTCCCGGCAGACCGTGCAGATCAGGGCGGCGCAGGGCGTGCAGAACAGCACCAGGGGCTCGGCGTGCTGGGGGCACGGCGGCCGCCCCGCCAGCTCCTCCAGGGCCCGGGCCTGCCCCGCCACGTTGCCCAGCTGGGGCGCGGCTGCACCGCGGCGCGGCACTGCGGGCAAGCGGCGGAGTGCAGGGGGTAGCCCAGCACGGTGGCCAGGCACCGCCGGCAGAAGCTGTGCCCGCATGCCGTGAGCACGGGCTCCACCAACATATCCAGGCACAATGGGCAGGTGGTCTCGGCCGTCAGCTGCTCGCACACACCCGGCACCTCTCCAGCCATGGCCGCGACACGGGTGGGGACGGCCGGTAACTGCGGGGAACGGCCGGTAACGGAGCGGGGCGGGGCCGCGGCACGACGGGAACGAGCGGAGCCGCGGGGCCGGGAACGGGCTGTGTGTGTTTGTGTGTGAGTGTGAATGCGTGTGTGCGTCCATGTCATTACACACACCTGCGAGTGTGCCAGTGTACATGCATGTCGCTGCACGTGTGTCTGTGTGTGTGCCTCTGTGTGTGTGTGTCTTGGGTTGGAATGCAAGATGTAACCAGAAATATGTATTTTATCACCGTCTGTTGAAATCAGGTGGAGCAGTGTTTTTTGTCTCTTCCAGGACCCATCCTCCCTCCAGGGGATATCTGGTATCTGTTGTTCATGGGCCATCCAGGCTCACTGCATGGCTGATACAATTCCATCATCCCATTGAGAGATGCTCCACCCAGGGGAGGAGCCCAGCATTTCTACCTGGATATAATCTGAGATTTGGTTCACCAGGGCAGCCTGTTTTCATTGGATTCCCAGAGGAAGACTGGACCCATCTCACCACTGCTGGACCTTCAGAGGAAAACTACACCCTTCTACAGGATCATCTCTGCTCCAACAGAACCACATCTGTCACTCCAGGAGAACTGCAGCCACCATTGAATGGGACTGCTGCTAACACCCTGACCAACAGGGTGTCAGGTTGTATTCTGACTCTTGTCAGTGGTTTGAGTATTTTTTTGTACTACTGCATTTTTATTTTAATTTTCCTAGTAAAGAACTGTTATGCCTATCCCCTTATCTTTGCCTGAGAGCCCCTTAATTTCAAAATTATAACAATTTGGAAGGAGGGGGTTTACATTTTCCATTCCATTTTCCATTCCATTTTCCATTTCAAGGGAGGTTCCTACCTTCCTTAGCAAACACTTCTCTTTTCAAACCAAGACGACGTTGGTGTGTCCCTGTCTCTCCCTGTGCATATTCCTGTGCCTGGATCTCACAATACACACATGCATGTCTGTGTCTGTGTCTGCACACACGTGGCTGTGGGCAGCCCACACCAGCAGGGATGCAGCAGTGGCTGCAGAAGGGGAGGGCTGCAGTGAGTGTGAGTGAAAGTGTGAGTGTGAATGGGAATGGGAGCCTTCATCCCATTCCCTAGGGGCAGAGCCAGCACACTCCAGCACAGTGCTGCCAGTACCTGTGGATGCCTGGGATGCTTGAATTAATTTAATCTTTAATAACCTGGAATGCATTGGGAAGCTTTGCCCTGGCTCGGCCCTGGTGGTCAGTCAGAGCTGGTGAGCAGGAATCCCTTTCCCAGGCCTTGCACTGGGATCCTTCCCGAGGCCTGGCTCTTGCTGGAGCTGCTGGGCTGGGTTGATGCAGTTTTAAGGGATTGTGTCCGGGGTGGCAGCTGTGCCGTGCGGGAGCTGAGGGTAATCCTGTGCTGCCTCCCTGCTCTGCCAGCCCCGGCCTGAAATCCCCCCAAACCCCCGGCTGCTCCTGGGCAGGAGGGCTCCAGCCTCCATCCCCACACCCCATGGCTGCCAGTGACTCTCCCAGTGTCTCCTTCATTCTCACCCCAGCTCCAAAACACCAGAGAGCAGCAGCAGCAGCACGTGGGGAAGCAGAGCCCCTCAAGCTGCCTCGTTCTTCTCCACTTGCTGTGGGTCCACATTGTTCCTCCCGTGCTGCTGCCGTGGGCTCAGCACTGGAGGGTGCTGGGTGCCCAAAACCAAGCCCCTGTATTCAGCCGTCGGTTCTGCTCCTCCTCCACCCTCATGTGCTGCCAGCCAGGGCCCAGGGAGTGTTTGGGGAGCATCGTGAACCCCCTGACACAATAAAGCACTCTAACAAATCCCTCTCCAGGCAGTTACTGCCCTGCCATGGCCGTGCCCTGCTGAGCATCCCTGCCACCCCACTGCCAGCTTCCCTGCCCCAGCGGGCCCCAGGCCCCAGGCCAGCAGCTGTGACAGGTCATGACAGTGCTTCCAGCCCCCTGCCCACTGTCCCTGCAGCACCCTGGGGTGACAGCCTGATGTCCCCACTCATCTGGAGCCTCTGGGGTGCTGTCCGGGGGTACACTGCCCATCTCACACCCAGGTGGGGACAGCGGTGGCTCCTGCTCGTCCCCTGTTCCTGGAGCTGCTTTCTGGGCGCATCTGTGTCCAGTTCTTCCAGCTGCCCAGGCCAGGGAAGGCTGGGTGAGTGTCACCAGCTCAAGCTGCAGGGACAGGAGCTGTCAAGTCAGTATCCCACCACAGGACAATGCTGTTCATTGTCACCACTGTGGTTTTCAGAGTTGCTGCCACCTGCACTCAGGGCCACGATGGCCGTGTTGTCCCACTGGCACTGTCTCTGCAGAAGGGCTGGTGACATTTGAGCTGCTGAAAGTCACCAGGATGTTGTTAAATCCTGGCAGTGTCCAGTGACCGAGGCTGTCAGATCTGTGTGCGGTGGGCGATGAGCAGCGCGAGGGGCAGGAGTTGCTGTGTGGGGCCCAGTGACACAGAGCAGAGCACAGGCACTGCCAGTCTGGCCACACCAAGGTCCTGACACTGCAGGGGGCAGCCAGGCTAGTCCCTCAGCTTTTTTTTTTTTTTTTTTTTTTACCCCAGTAAAAAGCTGAATTAATCCATTTTTAGGGAAGAAAAAAGGATTCTGCCAGGTCTGCGTTGCTGCCAGCGTGACGGACAAGAGCCGCTGAGAAGCAGAATCAGTTCTGCTTTTCATTTCCTTTTCCCCATAATTGCATTTCGTCCCGGTGAGGGGGATGCAGGGAGCCTGCTGAGGGACACAGGGCTGCAGCCAGGCCCTCCTGTCCTGCCCCTACGCCTCCCTCCCAGGACATCAGCCCCACCACAGCACTTTTCATGGAATCCCAGAATGGTTTGGGTGGGAAGGGACCTCAAAGCTCATCTTGGTTCCACCTCCCTGGAAGGGCAGGAACCTTCCACTACCCCGGATTGCTCAAAGCCTTGTCCAGCCTGGCCAACTTCCAGAGATGGAAATGTCAACTCCTGTCAGACAGCATGCCCTGACCTGAAACCCCAAACTTCTTCCAGGGAGTTGCAGGCACCACCCCAGCGGTGGGAAGGCAGAAACCTTGGCAGGAGCCTGCCCTGACAGCCCCAAAATGCTGCCACCCACAGCAGTGACCAGCTAGTGGCTCTCAACAGCTCCACATGGCTGTGCTGCCCTCTGGCACTTTCTAGCACACAAGAGGCCATAAATCCCAACTCAGGACAGGTTCATACACCAGCAAAGTCCTGCACGAGGACTTTGGTTCTGCAAAGGCCTTGACAAGTCCCAACTTCTCCTCATCATGGCTCTGTTTATTGATGCCACTGTCCAACACGACATCTGACAGCACCGGGAAGGAGCCTGGTGTGCTCTGGGGAGCTGGTGTCACCACCCCAGCCCCAGCTGATGCCACCACCCCAGTGTCCCCAACCCAGCCTCAGCTGGTGTCACCAGCCCAGCCCCACCTGATGCCACCACCCCAGCCCCAGCTGATGCCACCACCCCAGTGTCCCCAACCCAGCCCCAGCTGATGCCACCACCCCAGTGTCCCCAACCCAACCTGAGCTGGTGTCCCCAACCCAACCTGAGCTGGTGTCCCCACCCCAGCCCCAGCTGATGCCACCACCCCAGCCTCAGCTGGTGTCCCCAACCCAACCTCAGCTGGTGTCACCACCCCTGCCCCAGCTGATGCCACCAGCCCAGCCCTTGGGATGGATCTCGCCCAGCCACAGCCCAACCTCAGGAGCTGCAGCCAGGACAAGCTGTGATCCCCAGGCACCGAGGAGGTACAAACAGGAGCTCAAACCAACACCGGGGAGACGGATCGTGTCCCACCCACCCTGGCAGGAGATGCCCAGGAGCAGGGAGGTGTTTCCTTAGAGCCAGCCTGGAGCTGCTCCTCCCCGGGCAGGAATCCCGGTGCTCCTGCCATTGAGGAGCAGCTCAAGGACAGCAGAGCAGTTCAACACAACATGGTCTTGCTCTCAGTCCCTGGTGACCCTGCAGCACCCCAAGGCCAGACCCAGAGCACCCCAATGGCCTCAGTGGCAGCAAGGCCAGCACCCCGTGGGAGGACTGAGTGCTGGAATGAGTGTTTGGAGGAGCCTTGTGGAGGGGTCCTACCAGAAAAAGGGTCTTTTACTGCAACTAGAATTTTATTCTATTGTATAATTCAGGAGTGCATCACAGCCCCGCGAGCCGGGCAGGCACCTATCAGAGCTTCCAATCTAGACACACCAAGAACTTCCTCATCAGCTGCATCTGTTAATTACTCACCTCCCCCCTGGCTGGAGCTCCTCCTGTCGCATCCAGCCCAGATGAGGCAGCACCTCCACAGAGCTCCTGGACAAAAAGTGACTGTGCCAGAATCAGCCTACAGAGCAGTATAACAAAACAAACAAACAAAGAAAAAAAAACAAACAAAAAAAACCAAAACAAAAAATAAAATCTTGCCCATCCTAAGGTTGCTTATCAAATAAAAAGTTCCTCCACATTTATTAAAAAAAACCCAAAACAGTAGATTTAAAAAGCAGTTACGAGTCCTACTCCGGCAAAACACCCTGTGTACAGGTTTCTTTTGTTGGTGGTTTGTTTGCTTGTTGGTGAGGATTCCCCCTAAATCAGCTGCTTCTGTTAATTTTATATATATATATAATCTTTTTAATTTCGCCGCGCGTTGCTTGCTTTAATTCATTAATTTATTTCCAATCAGCCGAGTCTCCACCAGACCAGCGGCGCTACCACACAAAGCTTCCTTGATGTCCATGCCCTGAGCCGGGGTCGGGGGGAGATGGATGGAGGGAGGGTGGGACAGATCAGTGGAGGAGAAGGAGGACGAGGAGGAAAGGGAGGGATGGAGGGAGGGAGGGAGGGAGAGGAAGCCTCGGCAGCCCCTCACTCTCCCATGTGCGTCCTCAGGTGGTACTTGAGCGACTGCTTGTAGCGGAAGCATTTGGTGCACTCGGTGCAGGGGTAGGGCCGCTCGCCGGTGTGCGCCCGCTGGTGCTCCAGGAGGTGATGCTTCTGCGTGAAGTTCTTGCCGCACTCGCTGCAGTGGTAGGGCCGCTCGCCCGTGTGGATGCGCTGGTGCTCCAGGAGGTGGTGCTTGCGGATGAAGCCCTTCCCGCAGACGGCGCAGGCGTGCGGGCGCTCCCGCGTGTGGATGCGGTAATGGTTGGTGAGCTTGGACTTCTCGCTGAAGGTCTTCTCGCACTGGCTGCACTGGTAGGGCCGCTCGCCGGTGTGAGTCCGCTGGTGCCGCAGCAGGTGGGAGGGCCGGGTGAAGTTCTTGCCGCACTGGGGGCACAGGAAGGCCATCTCGTTCTTGCCGGCGTGGATCCTCTGGTGCATGAGCAGGCTGATCTGCAGGCGGAAGCTCCTCCGGCACTCGCCGCAGGTGAAGGGCCGCTCCCCGACGTGCGTGATCTGGTGTTTGCTGAGGCTCGACTTGTGGCTGAAGCTGCTCTCGCACTCGGAGCACTTGTAGGGCTTCCCCGGGGGCGGGGGCCGCGACGGGGGCTTGAGGCCGTGCTCGGGGCGCCGCGGGACCCCCACGCCGCGGCGCGTGTGGCTGCGCTGGTGCAGCAGGAACTGCTGCTTGTTGCGGAAGCTGAGGTCGCACTCGTGGCACTCGTAGGGCCCTTCCTTGAGGTGGTTGCGCTGGTGGATCATGAAGTTGATCTTGAGCATGAAGCTCTTCCCGCACTCGGGGCAGATGTAGGGTCTCTCCCGCGTCCGGTTCCGCTGCTGGCCGCTGGACGGCTTCATGTCCCCGGAGTCCCTCTCGCAGGCCGACGCCTTCCTGACGCGGGCCAGGCCGCGGGGCTGAGCCTTGGAGCTGCACTGCGCCTCGCAGCCCAGCCCGGCCTCGTGGCTGGGGAACGCCGGCGGCTCGCTCCGGCCCGAGAACATGGCGCACGGCTCCAGCGTGTCGGGGTCGTCCTCCTCCTCCTCCTCCTCCTCCGTCTTGATCACGATCCCATCCTCTGAGGGGGGAAATCGAACGGCGTTAGGGTCGCTGGGTGGGTTGGGGTGGTGCCCTGCACTGCTGGGTGCTGCGGAAACACCTGCATGGGCTCCTGCAGCTGTTTGTGCCTGCCTGCTCTGCCCAACCACCCGGACTGGCTGGAGCCCAGAGTGTTGGGATGGACCATACGCCCCCCAAACATGGAGTTCAGACAGACTATCCCTGCTCAGGCTTCTCTGGAGGGTGCCCTCCGACCACCTGCCAAAAAGTTTGGCAACTTGGTGCTGCTGCAGGATATGGGGGATAAAAACGCCGTGGGATCACCAGGGCTTGGGTGGCCGAGTGATTCCAGAGCAGCTCCATCTGCTGCTGTTTCACTGGGCTACAACAACACTCCCGGCACGGCACTGCTCAGCAGAAACAGCCCCGGGCTGCCACCTCTGCTCTGGGGACAGCACAGCCGGACTGGGACTGTCCCTGTCCCCTTCCCTCAGCCTCGCTGCCACGTGGCATGGCCAGAGACCCATCCTGCTCCTTCCCAGAGCGCCCAGTAGTGGGATGGACCTACAGCAGGATGGAATGGCCGTGGGATGGATGGCTGTGGGATGGATGGCAGCAGGCCAGGCTCCCCTTCGTGTCACCAAGGCCAGAAGTGAGCCGGGGATTTTGTTTGGTGAGAGGAGCCATCCCATCCCAGGGAGACACGGCAGGGCACACAGCCAGCACGGCCCAAGGAAAGGCCCTCATGTCACCCCACACTGCACTGTGAGCCAGGCCTAAATATTCTCCCAGGAAGAGCAGCTACACTTTCCCAAGTGCAAAGGAAACCGATGGGAGTGGATGTGTCAAAGCCACGGGCCTCTTCCCTCCGAGGGAAGGAAAAACCCAGATCCTTCTCTCTGCCCCCTCTATGGACCTGAGGGCTCAGCCCCCCATCCTGGCCAGCCCCACCAGCAGGGCCCCGTGTCCTGGCAGAGGCAGCAGCTCTCGGACAAGGATCAGCTCCAGCCCCACTGGTGGCTTGGCTGGTTTCCCTCACAAAGCCTTGAGCAGACCACAGGACCCACAAGATGGAGTTGAGGCCCTCAGGAGCTCTGTGTCTTGGTTTGTGTTACTGCACCACAGAGCCATCAGGAGGAGGGAACCCACCACTCCCACCCTCTCATCTCCCTGCTCTCCCACCCCTGCCCTTACAGCACATCTGGAGGACTTGGCCTGTGTCTGCCACTGCACTGGCAGAATTCTACACATGAAACACTCAGTGCCATCATCCCATCTCTTCACAAATCACTGCATCCTTCCCTCCTGGCAGCTCACAAATCAGAGCTCCAAACACATTCCTCTCTATCCTGTGGAGCTGCCCCCAGCAACTCCCACGCTTTGCAACCTGCAGGACCTCCCACATGCCTCCAGCAGTGTCTGGTGTGTAACCATCCACTCCTCCACATCTCACACCAACGTCCTGCCCTCTGCCACAGTGGGATTTTGGGAGCAGAGCTCACCAGGGCTCTCAAAGAACTCTGCCTGAGACACATCTTCCCTTGGTCTCTGTGGGTAACCAGGGGTTTTCCCAGACTCACAGGACTGGGCCAGTGCTCGCTCTGCTCCTGAGCAGGACAGGAGCCCTCAGAGACCACATTCTGTGTCCACCATGGACATGCTGCCTCCTCCTCCAAGCTCAAGCCCTGACCAGAGCCACTCTTGGAAGCTGCTACAGCCAGAACTTTCCTTCTGGTGCTGGTTCTGGGGGGATTTAACTCCTCCTGTCTCTCCAACCCCTTCCCCACCATTTCCTAACCCACCACAGCCCCTCGGGCCACCAGGTGTGCAGAGACACGTCCCAGGGGTCTCACCTGTGCAGCCCCCGTGGTGGACGATGACCCTCTGGATCTCGTTGAAGTCGGCCCCGTACTCGGAGGAGTCCCCCAGGCTGGTCCCCGGGAGGTCCCTTGGTGGGGACACGGAGCCGTAGGGGCTCTCACACGCCGCCTCCTCGTCCGGGCTCTGGAAGCTGCCCTCGGACTGCCCCGACATCCCGTGCAGCTCGGGGTTCTCAGGGCTGTCTTCAGGAAGGAGCTCCTCCGTTTTGATCACAACCCTTATTCCAGCTGCAGCAACGAGAGATTCCCGCCTGCCATCACTGCCAGGAGCCAGGATGAAGGGCCCAGCAATCCCTGCCAGCTCCAGCTGCTCATCCCACTGAGGGTTTCCTCTGCTCGGCCTCTTCTGCTCTCCCTTCAGCCCCTGCCCTTCATTCATCCCTGCCACGCTCCCAGCTCCAGCCCAGGACCCTCTGCAGGCACAGGGAACTCACCTCACCCAGCCTGGGGCCTTGGTGCCACAGCTCAGCACCCCTTGGCCAACCCACATCCCCCAGCTGCAGCTCCATGTGGGGCCGTGATTTTCCTCTTCCCATTGGTCTCAATTTAATTTCAAGATCCTTGTGATGGAAAGCACAAGCGGGGTGTTGGTGTGACCCCACATCCACAGCCTGCAATCTGGGATGACGGGTGGAGATGACAGCATCTCCTCCAGGCCACCTCCTCATCTTCTTATCAACCCCCTTATCACAGAGCAGGAGTTGCTCTGGGACTGGGGGTCACTGGTGCCCCATTCCCAGCCCCAGTCTTGCCCCTCAGCATCCCAACTCCCTGCACACAGCACGGGACCAGACATCCCTGCCTGGGAGGATGCTCCAAGGATAAACCAGGCACCATCCATGCACAGAGAGGGTGGAGAGGATTTTCTGGGTGGATGGGCCCTCCCAATGGGACCCGATTCTCCTTCCTTGCTGGGCACACCAGCTCCCTGAGGACCTGGTCTGGTTGCAGATGCCTCCCTTGCTGGGAAGGGCTCCCAGTGCCCAACTCTCCAGGCTGTGCTTGTCCTGGTTTCTATGTTTGGCTGTACCTGGACATCAAACCTCCAATCAGCCAAATTTATCCCATGCCTAGGCAAGGCTGTTCCTGATAAACCACATCAGCCACAGCTCCCAGCAACATCTGCTTCAGCCTTGGGATGAGCAGCTGCTGGGGGCACAACCCAGGGCTGCCCTCGTGCCAAGGTGCTGCCTCACCTGCTGTGGCATCAGTAATGATCTCACTCTCCTCCAGGTCCTGCTCATTCCTGCCCCGTGATTCCTCCCCTTGCTCGATCTGAGACAAAACACCGGGTTTGGAAATTGCATAGTCTGTGGAGAGACAGAGGGGTGGGAGAGAGGGATTACTGCACTGGGAATCTAATATTGGCTTCCACCTCTTCCTAGCGTGCAGGGGACACGTGAGGACACTCGGGAACATCCACAGGTGCAAAATCCTCTAAAGGGGTGCATGGACTGGTACCCACTGCAGACCCAGAAGATGCAGGGAAGCCCTCCCAACAGCCATGGGGAAGGAGCTGGTTTTTGATGGCATAAGTGTGGCTGGAAGAGGTTTGGGAGGTCTCCAACCCACCTGCCCACAGGGCATCCCTCACCCAGCCAGAACGGCACCCCAGCATGAGCTGGAATGAACCCAGACTAAAAACACCCTCCTGTGTTTTTAAGCCTTTAAAATGGGACATTTGGGTCTCATCCAAAGGGATCTCCAAGGAGGAGCCAGAAGGAGCCTCCTGTGCCTCAGCAGGGTGAGGACACCCCGTATTTACCCAGGGAGATCAGAGACTCGTAGTTCCCCTTCATCACGTTCTTGTACAGCTCCTTCTGCCACTCCTCCAGCTTCTCCCACTCCTTGTCATTGAAATAGACGGACACGTCATCAAAGGTCACCGGCACCTGCAATTCCAACAGCGGCTTCAAGCAGGAGCCTGGACACAGCCAGGCTTCAGCTCCTTCAGGGCCATCAACGAGCTGGTTTTTACATTTGAAACAACTCCTGGGCAGGTATTTCTTTGGGAATAAAGGACTCAACCAAACCAATGGTTCCTAGTGATGAATCCAGAGAGAAAACCCAGGAGCTGGACTCATCCCTATTGATGAGCTGACGTAACTCCCGGATTCAATTACCTCAGAACTCCAGGGAAAACTCTACCCAGGCCCACAGGGCTCCCCATTATCACTGTGGGGTTACTGTGTGCCCACCATCTGCAGCTTCCCACCTTGTTAGCCAAGGAATAATTCCTAAGGATAAATTCAGGATGTGAAAACTGTGCCACGTTGGAGCGGAGCTCTTTAGAGGGAACGCAGCACTCCAGTTCTGTCCCCCAACTGCACTTAATGGGGTGCCAGGGTCTGAAACCACCTTTTCCTGATCCTCTCTGCCCTTTCCAGAGACGTTTCCTTTCTCATGTCCTACATGGTCTCATTTGCACACACTCTTTTATTAGTGGGAAGGTTGTGAAATCCAAGTAGGAACTGAATATTGATGGTGGGCTCTTTCCAGAGCTCGGCTAAGCCCAGGGAGCTCATCTGCCTTCCTGAATCCCAAAGCTTCCCCCTTCCCTGCAGCAGCAGATCCCACTTGCTCCTTCCCAAACCTGGGAGACTCTGCAGCATCAAGGTGGTCAAAACGAAAGAACCACAAAATCTGCAGTGTTTTTTCAAATGGTGGCAAAAAAAAAAAAAAAACCCGAACAAAAAAAAGAGTCAATGGCCCCGGGGCTGTGCAGCGCAGTGGAGCAGAACTGAAACCTCTGGCCTGAGTACCAGGATGTCCTCCCAGGCCTCTGCCCCACTGTATTTTAGTCCCAGCAGGGGATGAGCTGGGAAGCTGCAACAAGCAGCTGCAATGGTGACACTCACCTGTGCAGGGACTGTCCCCGCTCACCCAGCCCGGTCCTGCCCTCCGGGAGCATTTTGGGTGCAGTGCCCGACTCCCGCCCCCCAGGACACCTTTACCTTGGGGACCTCCCCCTTCCTGCCTGGGGGCAGCCGCAGGATCCAGAAGTTCCTGTTCTTCAGGAGGTTCTCCATGTTCTCCAGGCGCCGCTGCAGCAGCCCGTACTCCTGGATGAGGGTGCCCAGCGCCGCGCACTTGCTCTCCAGCTGGTTCCCCAGCTCCGCCGCCGTCTTCTCACAGTCGATCAGCTTCTTCTCTGCCATCCCCGTCCGACCTTCCAGGTCCAGCAGGCGGGTGGAGTGGGAATCCACCTTCCGTTCCACCGCCTGCACGGCCGCCACCACGGTCAGGGACAGCTCCGCCGTCTGCGTCTCCCGCTCCGAGGTGCGCTCGGGGCCGGCCGCTGGCCGCAGGGGCGAGGGGCAGCGCGGCGGCCGCACCGGCTCCGGCGCCTGCGGACACAAGGGCGCGGGGTCAGCGCAGGAGATCCCCTCAGGGGGATAGGGACCCTCCCGGGGTGATAGAGACGCCCTCCTACCCGGTGTGACAGAGGCCCCCCGGGGCGATGGGGCCATCCCCGGGGCCATGCGGACCCCGCGGGGGGGGGCCGCTGCAGGGCCCAGCGCTCCCCGGGGCGGCGGGGACGTCCCCGTGTCCCCGCTAAGCCGCTTACACCGGCCCCGTGCCGGTCCCACGGGACGGGCAGGACCCGGCGCGGAGGGGGCGGGGGGGGG
>VZDJ01000067.1:143595-193492 GCA_008694505.1 Cyanoderma ruficeps | reverse complement strand
GGGGTCACTCAGAGATTGGGGGGGATTCACTGGGGTCACTCAGAGCATGGGGGGAATCACTGGGGTCAGAGTGTGGGGGATTCACTGGGGTCACTCGCTCCATCTCCCCGGACACCCAGCACAGATTAGGGTGGCTGAGGGACTCTGGCACTCCCTGGTCTCTGTGGACCCCAAAATGCCACATCCTCATGGGTGGCTCTGACCTGTGGGCTGCCCTCTCCCTCTCCCACACCAGGTCCCAAGCTGGAACAACCCCTGGGCCTCACTGGAGCTCGGGGGGTCTCTGGTGGGGAGAGGGAAGTGTCTGTTTTCTGGGCTCTGGCAGGGAAGAGCCTGGAAGGAAAAACCCCCAGCTGGGCACCCCATGAGGTCCCTTCCAACCCAGGCCATTCTTGGATTCCACGATCCCAGTTCCAAGGCGGCCACAGCCAGCAGTGCTTCTCCCTCTCCCTGGGTGTGGGATGTCCCAGCTCCATCCCACCACAGATCCAAGGATTCCTCAGCTGTCCCCAGCCCTGTTTGTGTGTGGCACAGGCTGGCTCCTGGAGCCAGCAGCAAAGTGAAAACCACAAATGCCAGCTGCAGCAGCCCAGAGCAGCCTCGCTTGCCAGGCCTGGCTGTGCAGTTCAGCTTGGCTTGTGCTGTTCACCTGTTCCACAATTACCTGGAAAAGCTCCCGAGTGACAGCCAGGAGCAGGATGAGGGAGCTGTGAAGGGCTGACACGGAATTCAGAATGGAAACACTGTATTGACAGACTTTACAAAAGTTATTACAAAACACGGTCACGAACCAGCAGCTGACGATACAGAGCGAAGAGACACCACGTACAGCCACCTCAGAACAACACCAACAGCTCCAGAAGTCATCCAATATTTACACAAACGGCTGGAAAACTCCGGGCAGTTATCGCATACATGGAAGTGTTTTAGAGCAACTGCGAAATATAGTGTCACACCTTTCTTTGTAGTATTATCATCATCATAATTAATAATAATAATAATAATAATAATTAATAATAATAATAACAGACTACTTCTAAGTTAACTAAAAACCAAACAGCTCTTTACAGGGGTTAGGAGAAGCTGCTTTCACTCGTCTTGACTTACCTGAGTGAGACCAAACCCAGTTAAAAAATAATAATAAAATCACCTTCATTGCCAGGAGTCTGTGTGTCGGCCCAGCGGCGCCGGTCCCTCGGGCCAGAGGGGAACCACAGCCCGGCTGGTGCCAGTGACACCCTTCAAAAGAACAGAGACGTGTCCTCCTCGTGTGAGTGAGCCCAGCACGCCTCCAGAACGCCGCCCTTCCCGACTCCTCCTGCTCCAATGTCCTCAGCCCCTTCTCCAGCACCTGCTTTTATCTCACCCCGCTCTTTGCCACGCTCTCCTCTCCGCTTTTCCGCCTTCCACAAAATCCCGCGTCGCGCCCTGACCACCTCTCTGCCTCGCCTCTCCTGCCTTCATCCCAGTCCTGGCCTGGCCTTCATCCCAGTCCTGGCCTGGCAGCCTTTGGGGACACGGCGACGCAGCGGGAGCGGGCGGCCGGCTGGGAACAACGGCGCCTTCCTTCCCTCCCTCCTTCCTCGCGCTTCCAGCCTTGCAGTGAAACGAGTGGAAAAAAGAAAGCGAAAGCTTGTCACTCCTGAATATGCACAAAGATAGGTGGGGGAACACCTGCTAAATACGGACCCCAGAGAATCGCTCGGGATTTATTCTCTACGGGCAGAATCCAACCCTGCGTAGGGAACAGCGAGCACGGGGCCTGCGCCGCGGTGGAAGTGCCACGGGAACCCCGCGGGGGTCCCAGAGCTGCCTGGGCCGGCCGAGCAGAGTCTTTAAGAGGAATTCCTTGGATGCTTCACCAAAGCGGGCTTCGTAGCATGACCACATGGATTAGCTGCGATACAAGTCACCTGCCATCATGCTGCACGTCCACCTGCCAGACCGTCACGGTCACCGCGAGCCCTCCTGCCCCGGCCCCGCCTCGGCTACTGCTTAGTCTCTTTCTTCACGCACAAATGGTCGGTCTGGGTGCCCGCCGAGCCCAGGTTGTGCTGGGGATCCTCCCCGGGCCGCGGGTTGCGGGAGTGGATTTTCTGGTGGCAATTCAGGGACTCTTTGTAGCGGAAGTGCTTCCCGCAGACGGGGCACTGGTAGGGGGTCTCCCCGGTGTGCACCCGCCAGTGCTTGAGCAGGTGGTCCCGCCGGATGAAGCTCTTCCCGCACTCGGTGCACTGGTAGGGCCTCTCCCCGGTGTGGATGCGCTGGTGGCGGATGGCTTTGGAGAGGTCTCGGAAGTCCTTCCCGCAGTAGGTGCACGTCAGCGGCCCGTCGCCCTTCCCCGTGTGCAGCTTCTGGTGCAGGATCAGGCTCACCTCCAGGCTGAAGCTCTCCTTGCACTGGGAGCAGGTGTAGGGCCTCTCCACCATGTTGTTCACCTGGTGCCTGACGAAGCCGTACTTGAACCCCGAGCTCTTCTCCCCGTCGGGGCGCTTGGACGCTTTGGAGCGGGAGGGGCCCTGGCCCTTCGCTTTGGATTTCTGCCGGAAGCTCTCGCCGCGCTCCAGGGACGTGCAGGCCTCCTCGCTGGCGTGCGTCTTCTGGTGGGTGGCGAAGAGCTGCTTGTCCAGGAAGCTCTCCCCGCACTCGCAGCAGATGTAGGGCCCCTTGTCGGCCGCCGCCTCCTCGGGATCCTTCCTGGCCAAGTCTCTCCCGCGCCGCACCGAGCGCCTCAGCCCGTTGCCCGTCGCCGTTCGCTGCGGCGGGGCCGACCCGCTCTGGCTCTTGCTGCTCGACTGCAACTCCTCCTCCGGGTTGGAGAAAACCTCTTCCCACTTTCCCGTCAGCGACCTGGAAAGCTCCAGGCTCTCGGAGCCTTCCTCGTCGCACGGCTGTTCGTCTGGCGGAGCAGAGACACGGGTGTCATTTGGGGAGGCAAGGAGTGGGTGTCGTTTACACAGCGCCCTCGGGACGAGGGTGGTCTCTGCTGTGCACACCCAGCTCAGAGCCTGGCACTGACGAGTCCTGCTGGGAGCACCTGCTCTGGCCTGGGATACAGGCGAGGCCAGAGGGATTTGGCTCAAAATCTCGGAATTACTGAGGTTGAAATCATTGAGTTCAACCATTCCCCAGCACTGCTAAGCCAGCCCTGACCTCATCCTCAAGTGCCACATCCACATGGATGTTACACCCCTCCAGGGATGAGGACTCCACCAGTGCCCTGGGCAGTCCCAATGTGTAACAGCCCCTTTTAGGAAGGAAATTTTCCCAGTTTCCAACCTGACCTTCTCTGGCACACCTTGAGGCCGTTCCCTCTCCTCCTGTCCCTGCTCCCTGGGAGCAGAGCCCAACCCTCCCAAGCTGTCCCCTCCTTTCAGGGACTTGTGCAGAGCTACAAGGTCCCCCCTGAGCCTCCTTTTCTCCAGGCTCAGCCCCTTTCCCAGCTCCCTCAACTGATCATGGTGTTTCAGACCCTTCCCCAGTTCTGTTTCCTTCTCTGGACAACTCCAGCAACTTCTGCCTTCCATTGTATTGTAATATGTTATATATATAACCTAGCTATTGCTAGGTTGCCAGAGGAAAAAAAGAGGGTTCCTGAAGCAAGACAGATCTTTCAAAACTTGTGGTTTAGGATAAAGGCAAAAAAAACAGAGGAAAAGAGAATAAAACTTCTTTTCCTCATGGGCTTGTACAGTGCCTGAGGCTGAGGATCTCCTATGGTACAAAGCAGTTGCTCAAAGCAACTTCCTGACACTCTGGAAAAGCACCATCCAAAAAGCTGAGCTGCTCCTGGGAAGGAGGATGGGAAGCCAAAAGCACATCTAGGCAAGAGACACTTCCCAAAGCAGCTCAGTGCACTCACATGTACCAGGGACCTCCATGCTCTCCTCTTCCTCAGAGCCTTCGTGGCTTTCAGCCAGAGTATCTTCATATTTACCCCACGAGCTGTCATCGGGCCCAGGGAAGAAAAACTCTGCGCAAGAGAAAAGAGCAGGAGTTACACTCCAACCTTCCAGCTGCTTTAGAGGGTTCCAGGAGAGAGGGATGCATCAGGTGGGAGACAAGCAGGAAAGCAAAGTCGCCCTGTAGCTGAGAAGAGAGCTGACACAACACAACAGCCTGTCCCACGTCTGCCTCCACCTCCCCCGAGTTCCAGGAATCTCGTGGCTCACCAGTGCTGGGGTCCGTGGGGGTCTCTCCTCCCTCAGAGTCCTCCTGATCCTCAGTGTTGGGATCCTCTCCCTGCTCAATCCGTGTCAGCAGCTCAGGTTTGGAAATAGCAGCGTCTGCACGTAAAAAGAGGATGAGGGTGTTTCCCCTGCCCTGGCGGGAGAGCGACTCTGCAGCCTTTGCCCACCAACCTTCCTTTGCTGGGAAACGAACGAGAGAGGCTTAGGAAGCTGCTCTCAGCCCTCTGCCCCGCTCACCTCGCGTGGGCCCTGGATGCAGGAGCACACTCTGCTCAGGTGAGGAGCACCTCCCAGCCTGCAGCGTGAGGAGGACAGGAAGAAAAGGCACCCGGGCTTACCTGCAGGCTCTCCTGTCTTCTCCTCTGCGCTAAGGTCCGCGGATCCATTACCATGGGGGCTTCAGCTCGGGGGGCAGCACCAGAGCTGCCAGCACTGCCCTCCCCGTGCGGTTCCCTCCAGCCAGGACCGCTCCGTCCTGCTCGTCCGAGTCACGGGCTGCTCGCGGATTTTGGTGGGGGAAAGGGGACAATCACCATCTCTCCTCGGGCGGAGAGCACAAAACTTCACTTCCAGACATGTGGGAGGCCCTGGGGGTTAAATTCCACCTCTGCTCTGGTGGATCCGTTTGCCTTACACAGGAGCCAAAGCCCTAAACCTCGTTTCTCAAGGGAAACCTTGGGATGAAGCACAGACACATTTCTCTAAGCTCCAGGCTCAGATCCCCACATCCCCTGCAGCAGGACAGCTGTGATCCCACGCCTCAGGAGCAGGACATGGGATTGGTTTGAAAACAGGAGGATGGGGCAGTGGTTACCCTTCACCTTTCTCCCTGAAAAGGGAGACTGCAGGACACCTCTCTTCAAAGAAATAAACTGGAGGGGGAAAAAAAAAAGCAGAGAAGGCCTGGACTGGGCAGAGCTGGATGGCAGGGAGGCAGATGAGCCTGGACTCTGCACAGGGAAGTGTCTGGCTACCAGGGACGACGTCTGCGCTCCCACCGCTGGTCCAGCCAAGGCAAGGTCATTTCTGGAACATGTTGTGAAAGCAACGTGTTCCCCAGAGGGAACTCCCGCGGCCAGGACTGGCAGGAGCGAGCGGAGCGCGTTCCTTTGGCTGGGAACGCGCTGCCCTGAGCTGCTGAGGGGGAAGCAGGAGGCAGAGCTCGCCCTCAGCCAGGCTGCTCCCCAGCTCTGCCCCAGCAGATCCCGCAGCACCTCGAGCAGGACTGGCTCCCTGGGGCTGGACGGAGCACCCAGGCAAATGTCACTTTTCCCTCACGGGAGGCCCCAGGGAAAGGGCTGGAAGGAACCTCAGAGGCAGGGCACAGGGCACCCTCTGCTGCCCTAAGCAGCCAGCGGGCTGACGCACCCAGAGCAGTGGATCTGTGGACCTTGGCGTGACAAAGGAACTTCCCTCTTCCCCAGCTTTGCTTGGATGGAGGGTTCTCTCACTTCCCCTCCTCCTCCTCCTCACAATCCCAGCTCTCGCCGGGCCGCAGGGACCATCAGAGAGCCACTGTCCCTGCGGTGACACTGGTGACGTCCTTCCACCCTCAGTGTGGCTGTGAGGGCTGAGCTCGCTGCCAGGGCTGCGTGACACCTCCCCAGAGCACACAACCCCCTCCCTGATCCTGCAGGGCACAGCGCTGCTTCCATCCACCAGTTCCCAGGAAAACTGTGTGCCAGGAGGCTGAGGGCAAAGCCCGGCCCAGCGTTACCCATGGAGATGACGGCCTCGTAGTTGCCTTTCATGATGTGCCTGTAGAGCTCCTTCTGCCACTCGTTGAGGCTCTTCCACTCCTCCTCAGAGAAGTTAAACGAGGCGTCGTTGAAGGCCACGGGGACCTGCAAGGAGCAGCACCACGGGGTTTGTTTCTCATTTAAGAAAAGATACGGAGATGTTTTCTCATTCAGTTTTCTCACTCAAAACTCCTCAAGCGTCATGCAGGACAGTCCCAGGCAGGAACATCTGCTCCTTCCCACGTGCCTCATGTGCCTCATCCCTCAAGGGAAGTGACAGGGATTTCCCTTGTCAGCCGCCTGCCACCTCCCCCTGCTCAGCCTCCTCCTGTCACAGGCGATGCCCCGTGCACAGCACCTGGCACAGACTCCTTTTCACCTCCTTTTTGACACAATTCTGCTGCTCACCACCTCTGAACAGCCACTGGGGATGTTCCCAAGCCTTCCCAGTTACGCAGGGCTGAGCCACAAAATTCCACGTGGCCCAAACACAGGAATTTGTGACATTCCTCCCAGATCACACCACAATCAACACAGCAGGACCTGTGCTGGTGCACCTGGGTGCTGAAGGGAAGGCAGGGCTGTGAGGGAGCCACGAACTGCTCTCAGCACTGCAGCTGCCCCAAAACGGGGCTGAGTGCAGGGATCAGGCTGTGAGTGCAGGATACGGGGCTGTCAGTGCAAGATATGGGGCTGCCAGTGCACAGGATTTGGGGCTGCCAGTGCACAGGATCTGGGGCTCCCAGTACACAGGATATGGGGCTGCCAGCGCATATGAAATGAGGCTGTCAGTGCACAGGATATGGGGCTGTCAGTGCACATGATATGGGGCTGCCAGTGCACATGACATGGGGCTGTCAGTGCACAGTATATGGGGCTGCCAGTGCACAGGATATGGGGCTGTCAGTATAGGATATGGGACTATCAGTGCAGGATATGGGGCTGTACAGGGCACGGGGCTGTGAGCTCAGGATACAGGGCTGTGAGCTCAGGGCTCTGAGCCCAGCATATGTGCAGAACAGCCCTGTTCTGCAGCGGAGAGCAGGGAACCGTTACCTTGGGGACTTCCCCTTTCGCCCCCGGGGGCAGCCGCAGGATCCAGAAGTTCCTGTTCTTCAGCAGGTTCTCCATGTTCTCCAGGCGCTTCTGCAGCTGCCCGTACTCCTGGATGAGGGTGCCCAGCGCCGTCCACTTGCTCTCCAGCTGGTTCCCGAACTCCACCGCCGTCTTCTCGCAGCCGATCAGCTTCGTCTCCGCCATCCTCATCCTGCCCTCCAGGTTCATCAGCTGGGCGGCCTGGGTGTCCACCTTCCTGTCCACGGCCTGGATCTCGGTGACCAGCGTGAGGGAGATCTCGGCGGCCGGCAGCTCGGCCTCGCCGCCGGGGCCCTGCTCGGGGGCGGGCAGCGGCTGCTCCAGGCCCAGCTCCTGGGACTCCATCATGCACTCCAGCTCCTGAGGGGGGGAACGCGACGGTGAGCGCGGGGACGCGCCCGCAGCCCGNCGGCGGGGGAGGCGGGAGGGCGGCGGCGGCGCTTACCTCAGCGGGGGCCCAGTCGGCCATGGCGCGGGAGGCGGCGCGGGCGGTGCGGGGCGGCGGCGCGGGCGGGCGGCGGCGGGGGCCGGGCGGCGGCGGCGGCTCAGCAGCGGCGGGGCGGAGCGGCCATGCCGAGGGCGCGGGGCGCGCTGGGAGCGGCGGCGGCGGCGCCCGGCGCCACAGCGACCCCCAGCGGCTGGGAGGACCGTGAGCCCGTCGGGCGGCGGCGCGGCCAATCGGGGGGCGGGGCGCCGAGGGGGCGGGGCCTGGCGCCGAGCGCGCTCTCGCCGCCGGTAGCGGGGCCGCGCGAGGCGGGGGCGGCGGCGGCGGCACCGGGCGGGAGCGAGCGGGCGGGAGGGGACGGGGACAGGTCCGGCAACGCCACCGCAGCCCACCGGGGCTCGGCGGCCCCGCCACCGCCCCCGCGGGCACCGCCGACGCCGCGGCCCGCTGCCCGGCCGCGCACAGTCATTCCGGTGCGGCATCACTCAATCCCCGCCATCCCTCTCGCGCTGCTGAGGCCTCGGCGGGAGCAGCACCGGGAGCAGCTGCCGCCGCGTTTACCGAGGACCGGGACGGTGCCGGTGCCATGAAGGAGGACCGCCAGCATCCCGTCGACCTGGGTGAGGCACCGGGGTTATCCCGGCACCGGTCGTGGCCAGGCCGTGAGCGAGATCGGCACTCACCGGGCTGGTGTCGGGAGCGGGAGGTCACGGGGTCGCTCTGGGGTCGCCACCGGACCACACCGGCTGCCTGTACCCATCACCACGGGCAGCCAGCACTGGCCTGTTGTGACCGATGTCATCACTGGTGTCGTCTCCATTGGCATCGCCAGTGGCATCACTGGCCGTCCCTCCTCTGAATTATTAAAAAATGTGGATATTGATCTAATACCGATATCCAACTATGACGGACAAAGACTCTCTAACAGATTAAAGTTAGAAAGTGTATGTTTATTACAACTCTGGGCAGCGTGTGGGAAAGCTCCCAAATACACACTGCAATTCACAGATGATCACAGGGTCTGTTTGTGTACAGGAATATTGAATACCCAAAACACAAATGCATATTCATAACTCTGGTACATCCCATTCCCCGCTCCGTATAGTAATTAGCCAAAAAGCAATTAAGCAGGCGTAGTTTGTTCTTTGAAATGGGTCGGTGGTCCTTTTTATGGGGCGGGGTCTCAAAATGATGAAGTAAGGTGGGTCTTCTTTGCTTGGACTTTTTAACCTTTTAATGTTGCATGACAACTGAATCCTGTTTTTCCAGGACTGTTTGATTTATGCTTGTATTGTATTCTTGGAGTCTATTGATTAGTCAGAATACACAAACATAAGTTGACAGGCCTCATGATTTATCAGTTCCCTAAATCCGGCTTTTGTTAACAAAGGGAAGTTTGTCTATCTTACCTCAGCAATACCTAGTTTAACTAAAGTCCTTAATTCTTCCAAAATTGGGGTCTCACCTCTTGTCTCTGCGACAGGTTACGCCATCACCAAACCCGACATCCTGGCCGAGGTGGAGCGAGGGGACGAGGGGGTGGCGGCGGCGGCGGTGGGGCGTTACGGGGAGCACCAGAGCCCCCGGCCACACGCGGCACCCGCCGGGCCCTCCCAGGGTGAGCGGGACACGGGGACGGGCGGGATCGTGGCCAGGTGGGACCTGGAGCAGGAGTCGGGCACCGGGGCGGATCCCGCCGAGCCGGGGACTCGGTCCCGCGGGATTCCCGGTGAGGCGGCCACACCTCAACGCGGTGCTGTCTCCACAGGGGACTGGCAGGGCAAGGAGGTCAAGATCGAGGAGGACGGGGTGTCCCCACCGCCCCGCTCCCCCCCGTCCCGCCACACCGGGCCCACCGACTTCCTCGTCCCGCTGCGGGAACGGGGCTGCAGCTACTGCGGCGTCCTGGAGCCGGAGCCGAATCCCGGTGCCGGTACCGACGGGTTCATCGCCGCACCCCCCGCCTTCGAGAGCCGCCGCTACCGGCCCGGGGAGGCGCCGCTGGATTGTGCCGAGTGCGGCCGAGGCATCGGGCAGAAACCGGACCTGGTGCGGCACCGGCTGGGGCGCGGCACGGAGCTTGGCCACGCCTGCGGCCGCTGTGCGAGGGGCCTTACCGAGCCGGCGGGGCTGGGGACCACGGGCAGCCCCCACCGCCCGGGCCCCTGCACCGGGCGCTCCCCGGGCACGGCGGAGGGAGCGACGACGGCAGCGCCGCGAAAGGAGCGGAAGGAGCTGTCGCTGACCGAGAAGGTGCGCGTGCTGGAGATGCTGGAGGGCCCCAAGGTGTCGCAGAGCGAGCTGGCCAAGCGCTTCGGGGTGTCGCAGCCCCAGATCTGCCGCATCATCAAGAACAAGGAGCGCATCCTGAGCGAGTGGCACCGCAACGGCGACCCTGAGCGCAAGCGCAAGCGGGAGGGGAAGGACGCAGCGCTGGAGGCCGCGCTGCTGCGCTGGGTGGAGGGTGCCCGCGCCGCCGACCTGCCCGTGGGCCGCCCGCTGCTGCAGCTCAGGGCCAGGCACCTGGCCCAGCCCGAACCCGAGACCAGCGGCGGCTGGCTGGCTCGCCTGGGCGCTCGCCACGGTTTCACCGGCAAGAAGCCTCCGGCGGAGAAAGGGGACGCGGAGCAGCCCACGGCGGAGCACTGGGCCGGCGCGGTGCTGCCCGAGCTCCTCCGCAGCTACGCGCCCGCTGAGATCTTCGCCTGCGGGGAGACCGCGGTGCCGCTGCCGGCCGGCGCCCCCGGCAAGGGCGAGAGCCCCGGGGAGCGGCTGACGCTGCTGCTCTGCGCCAACGCCAGCGGCTCGGAGAAGCTGCCGCTGCGGGCGGTGGGGGACAGCCCCCGGCCGCGCTGCCTGCGGGGCGTCAACCTGGAGCAGATGCCGTGGAGCTACCGAGGCGGCAGCCTGGCCGGCCTGACCGCCCCGCTCTTCGCCGAGTGGCTGCGGGAGTTCAACGAGGGGATGCGGCGGCAGGGCAAGAGCGTCCTGCTCCTGCTGGCCAAGCACGAGGCGCACCCCTACCTCCAGCTGTCCAACGTCAGGATGGTCTTCGTCCCTCTGGCCGCCGCCCTGGCCCAGCCCCTGGACCGCGGCATCGCCAGCGACCTCAAGGGCCACTACCGGCGGCGGCTGCTGCGGTGGCTGCCGGCGGAGCGCGGCGCGGGGCAGCCCAGCCTGCTGGATGTGCTGCACATGCTGGCGCAAGCCTGGGGCGATGTCCGCCCGGGGCTCATCGCCAGCTGCTTCCGCGCCGCCGGCTTCACCCCCGACGCCGGCGCCGAGGCCGTGTCCCTCACCTCGGCGCCCGGCCCGCTCCGCCGGGAGCAGCTGCAGCGCGACGGGGACCCGGCGGAGGCGGACGGGGATGAGGGGATGGCGGAGGGAGAGGACGCGGGCGAGCTGGCGGCCGTGCCGCCCTGCCCCTCGGAGCGGGAGGTCTGGAGGAGCCTGGCCACTCTGCGGCGGTACCTGGAGTGCCAGGCCACCTCGCCGGATCTCTTCCAGGCCTTCTACGAGCTGGAGGACGCGGTGCACATGGTGTCAGCCGGCGCAGGGCCGGCCTTCCTCGGGGACACCCCTGCCAAGCAGTGACAGGGAGGCTGCCTGTGCCCGGACCCACTCGTGCCCGTGAGAGGGGTTGGTGCTCACTGGGGCTGTCGCCGGCCCGACCTGGCCACTGTTCCCTGCAGTTGTGCCGTGGGGTTTGCCGTGGGTCTGCGTGGTCCCGTGGGATCACTGCGTGTGGGGGCTGTGGAGCCACCACGCTCTGGGTGTCACCCATGGGGCAGGGGCAGTGCTGGGGACACAAACCTGCTGCCAGAACCTTCTCCCAGAGGGAGGCTGCTGCAGCCAGCAGGAAACGATGTGGAGCTGCTGCCAGTGGGGGTTTGCCCGGAGTGGGGTGGTTGTGACTGCCATAGGGGGATGTGGGTGGTGCTGGGGTGTCCCCGTGCTGGGGACAGCAGCTCCTTCCCACGGGGGAATCGGGTGCCACCGGCTGCTGTCACCACGTGGTGCCCGGAGGATTGTTACAGGCATTAAAAAGTTGGAATTCAGCAAAGTGAAACGCGGGTGGTTTTATTCCTCTGTCACATCTGCTGTGAGTGGGGCAGAGCTCCCCGGGGTTGCCAGAAGCAGTGGGGCCACCCCAAAGCCCCCTTCCCCTCCTGGGGACACTGTGGCCCCCACAGCCCCCCCCGAGCTGTGCCATTCCCACCTTTGTACCAGGGCCATGGCAGCACCTGCGGGCAGTGAGGACCTGGCTGACCACCCTGTCCTGGCTGTGCCAGCCTTGGTGGCACCCACGGGCACCCCAGGGTCCCCTGCACAGCCCCTCGTGTACACTGTGCCCCACACTGTGGTCCCTGAGGTGGGGCGGGGTACAGGGATGACCCTCTGGTTGCCTACAGAGAGTCAGGGGCAGCTGGAGGTCACCAGGCAGGGACAGAGGTGTCCCCAAGGCCCAGGGGGTACACGGTTACATGGTCACGGGTGGGCATTAAGCACCCACGGGAGGCGGGTGCAGTTACGGGGGGCAGCAGGCGGGACCCCCACAGGGATGCACAACCACGGTTGGGAAAGTGGGGGGACACAGGAGCTCCATGCACTGGGGACTCCCCACAGGGACACACCGGCATGGGGGTGCACGGGGGTGGGACCCCCGTGGGATTCACCTTCACGGGGGTGTGGGGATGGGGGGCATGGCGGGTTCCCCACGGGAGTAGGATCCTCGGGAGTGGGATACAGGGATGTATGACTCCGGGGGATGCTGTCGCCACGGAGATAGAACCGCAGTGGGTACCCGCCGTCCCCTCCTCCGGGGATGTCCCACCTAGTGTGATGTCCCGTTCCGGTGGGCTGTCCCATCCCGGTAGGATGTCCCGTCCCTGTGGGTTGTCCCTCCCGGTGGGAAGTCCCGGTGGGATGTCCTGTTCCAGTAGGCTGTCCCCTCCCGCAGGAATGCCCACTCCCGGTGGGCTGTCCCGTCCCGGTGGGATGTCCTCTCCCGGTGCGCTGTCCCCTCCCCTGTCCTCCTGCCAGGCTGTCCTGTCCAGTCCCCTCCCGGTGGGATGTGTCCCCTCCTGCAGGGATTGGCTGTCCCTTCCCTGTGTCCTGTCCCCTCCCGGTGAGATGTGCTGTCCCCTCCCTGTGTGCTGTCCCCTCCCATCGGGCTGTCCTGTCGCCTCCCTGTGTGCTGTCCCCTCCCTGTCACCTCCCCGTGTGCTATCTCCCCACTGTGCCCTGTCCCCCCGCGGTGTCCTGTCCCCGCCCCGTGTGCTGTCCTGTCCCCTCCCCATGTCCTGTCCCCTCTCGGTGTCCTGTCCCCGCCCCGTGTCCTGTCCCCTCCCCGTATCCCGTCCCCTCCCCGGTGTCCCGTTCCCTCCCCGTGTCCTGTCCCCTCCCTGTGTGCTGTCCTGCGTCCCCTCCCGGTGTCCCGTCCCCTCCCCGTGTGCTGTCCTGTCCCCTCCCCGGTGTCCTGTCCCCTCCCCGTGTCCCGTCCCCTCCCCGGTGTCCTGTCCCCTCCCCGGTGTCCTGTCCCCTCCCGGTGTTTTGTCCCCTCCCCGTGTCCTGTCCCCTCCCCGTGTGCTGTCCTGTCCCCTCCCGCAGGGATTTGCTGTCCCCTCCCCGTGTCCCGTCCCCTCCCGGTGTCCCGTCCCCTCCCCGTGTGCTGTCCTGTCCCCTCCCCGGTGTCCCGTCCCCTCCCCGTGTGCTGTCCTGTCCCCTCCCCGTGTCCCCTCCCGGTGTCCCCTCCCCGTGTCCCGTCCCCTCCCGCGGGGCCGTTCCCGGTGCTCGGTGCCGCCCCCGCTGTTGCGCGGCGGTGCCGCCAGGGGGGGCCCGCGGGCGGTGTCGCGCAGGGCCCGCGCCGGCGCTCGGAGGAAATGAAGGCGAGTTCCGCCGAGGCGGGAGCCATTACCCGCCGCCGGACCTGAGCCCCCCCTCCCGCCGCCGCCGGGGCCCCGCTCCGCGCCCCCCGCGCCCCGCACGCCCGGCCCGGCCCAGGTAAGCGCTGCCCCGGGGCCGGGGGGGGGGGAAACCGGCGGGGCGGGGGAAGCCGTGGGGCCGCGGCCGGTGCCTGCCCCGGGCAGCCGCCCGCAGTGGGATCCCGAATGGGGGGGGTGGTCCGCGGGGCAGGCCCCGGCCCGGCCGCTTTGTCCCCGGTCAGAGAAGCGCGAACAAAGCCAAGGGAGGGCAGCGCGCAGCCCCCCCGCGCCCCGCACCCGGCGCCCCGAAGCCGCGGGTGTTGGCGCTGCCGGGGGGCTGGGGGGCCCCGGGGATGGGGAGGGGGCTCGGGGCATGGTAGGGGGGTCAGGGACACCTCGGGGCTGCGGGCTCTGCACGAGGCTGCTGCCGTGCTCCTGGGGCTTGGTGGGGGTTGAGGGCGTGATGGGAGCTTGGGGTGGGCGCCGTGGTCTTTACTGTGGTCCCGTGGTCCTCGTGGGAGCTTGAGGTGTGCACACCTGGTCCAGGTGTGCACCATGGCCAAGGGCTTCATCATGGCCTCGGAGCACTTGCTATGGCCAAGGTTTTTGATGTGGTCCCAAGTTCCTCACAAAGAGTTTGGGGTCTTCACCGTGGCCATGGTCTTTGCCATGGCTGAGGTCTTTGCCATGGCTGAGGTCTTTGCCATGGCCGAGGTCTTTGCCATGGCCCCAGGGTGCTCACTGGGAGCCGAGGTGTGGCCGAGGTCTCTGCTGTATCCGCAAGGTCCTCACTGAGAGCTTGGGGTGTTCACCGTAGTCAAGGTCTTTTCTGCTGCACCAAAGTCCTCACTGGGCTCTTGAGGTGTTCATCATGGCCAAGGCCTTCACCAAGGCCACTTGCCATGGCCTTGGTCATTGCCCTGGTGCCAGGGTGCTCACTGCGAGCTTGAGCTGCTCACCATGGTCAAAGCCTTCTGTGATGCCTTTGCCATGGTCTTGGGGCTCTCACTGTGGCCACGGGTTTCAACATGACCCCAAAGTCCTCAGCGGGAGCTTTAGGTGCTCACTGGGCTCTTGATATTCTCACCATGGCCAGGACCCTTGCCAAGGCCTTCTTCTTGGCCAAGGTCTCCACCATGGCCTTGAGGTGCTCACCATGGCCAAGGACCTGTCCGTCAGCTCTTGGTCAGTGCTGTGGCCCCGAGGCCCTGGCTGGGAACCTGAAGTGCTCATCATGCCCAAGACTTTCCCCACCGTGGCTGGCATTGCCGTGATCCCCTTGCCATGGCCTTGAGGTGCCCCCACCACCCTCAGCCTGGCCCTGAGGTGCTCCTCGGCACCCTCTGAGGCAACACCGTGCCCGAGGCGCTCCCCACGACCCCTCACCGCGGTCCTGACGCGCCGCGCGGCCACGTCCCCGCCCGTGGGGGCTGCCTGGGGGCTCCCGGGTGCCTCTGGCTGGAGAGAGCCGGGGGGCCCCGGCCGTCCCCCCCGCGCTGCCACCAGCCACCGCTGCCCTTTCCTTTTCTCCCCTCCCAGGTGCTCTCGAGCCGGGCGAGGCGATGCGGTGCGCCCGTGCCGCGTGCTGTGCCGAAGCGGCTCTTTAGATCCTCCCCGGCCCAAGCCTCCCCTGCCATGGATGCCTCCGGGGCTCTTGCTTCGGCTCCCTCCTCCGCGGCTCCCTCGGGCTCCCGCAGCCCCATGTTGCCCCCAGGAGCTGACAGAGAGGAGTGGGGACCGAGGTTCAATTGTGCCCCTTCCACCTCTGCCGCAGCCTCGCAGGCGATGCCAGCGTCTGGCCGGAAGAGGAAGGCCAACTTCTCCAATGACGAGACCGAGACGCTGGTCTGGAATGTGGTCCGGCATTTCAGCGCCCTGTACGGGTCCGAGGCCCTGCGGGCTCACCCCGTGCGGCGGAAGCAGCTCTGGACCCAAATCCAAAGCCGCGTCAACTTCCTGGGCTACACCGAGCGCTCCATCGACGACCTCAAGCACAAGTGGCGCGACCTGCGGCTGGACGTCAAGAAGAAAATCACCTCCAAGAAGCACCTGCCCATGAACCGCGCCGGGGGGCCGCTCCACAAGCCGCGCCTCACGCCCCTGGAGAAGATGGTGGCTTCCACCTTCCTGCAGGCCAGCCACGACTCGGAGCCCGAGATCATCCTGGACCCAGGTCAGTGGTGGCGGTTCTGCAGGCTGAGGATGGCTGAAGCGCTGGCTGCGCTCCCTGAGGGATGTCCGGCCACGCTGGCGTTCTGAGCTGGCTGTTGTGGATTGTGGAAGGAGACTCTGGGGGTTCGTGTTGGGTTTGTGTTGGGATTGCAGCATCCACCAGAGTCGTGGTCCTGTTGTACCCAAGTGCCAGCCATTGGGGTAGGGAACTGCGTGTGCTGGGATTAGAAATCCCCTGTGGAAATCACCTGGGACCGGCGAGTTGTAGAAATCCCAGAGTGGTTTGAGCTGGAAGGGATCTTAAAGCTCATCCCGTTCCACCCTGTGCCGTGGGCAGGGACACCTTCCACTATCCCAGGTTGCTCCAAGCCCCGTCCAGCCTGGCCTTGGACACTTCCATGGATCCAGGGGCAGCCACAGCTTCTCTGGGAAAACTGTGCCAATCAACAGGATTGGTAGGAACACCTCAAGCTTTGCAGGAGCGGGTCTTCTTTCTTCTTTTCTTTAGTTTGATGTTGTTTCATCCCCAGGTGGCCTCTCTGGTTTCACTGGGGGCATCAGAGGCTGAGTCCTTGTTGCCCAGACTCGGCTGTCTCTGATCCAGATGCCAGGCGTGTGCCAAGCACAGGGCTCTAGGCTGAAGGAAGAAATCCTGTGTAATGGCATGAAGCTGTGCCAGGAGAGGGTCAGGCTGGAAATCAGGGAAAGGTTCTTCTCTCAGAGGGTGCTGGGCACTGCCCAGGCTCCCCAGGGAATGGGCACATCCCTGAGGCTGCCAGAGCTCCGGGAGCGTTTGGACAGCATTGCCAGGGATGCCCAGGGTGGGATTGTTGAGGGATCCATGCAGGGCCAGGAGCTGGGTCAGTGATCCTTGTGGGTCCCTCCCATCTCAGGTTATCCCCCAACCCCACAGTTCCCTGGCACTAGGGGGGGGGTCAGCCCCCTGGGTGTTCAGGATGCTGCTGGGGCAGGTGAGGCTGAGCAATAACACGGGATGGCCTTGCTGGACCACCTGCACCTCGGGTCCACCATCAGCTGAGGCCTCCTCCTCTGTGTCCCGCAGACCTGTTCTTCCCCGGCGCCTCCAAGCAGCCCTTCATGCACCTGCAGCCCGGCGTGAGCCACCCCAGCATCTACATCGACACCAACGGGCAGCCCTCGGCCCTGCCCGACGTGGAGGGCTCGGCCGTGCCACGCCTGCCGGGACAGAGCCCCGACCCCGCCGGCGACTACGGCCGAGGAGAGGGGCAGGGCGGCTCCGGTACGGGAACCACCGCGGGCTGCGGGGCTGGGCAGAGATGGGCTGGCGAGTGTAGGGTCTGCCTGGGAACAGGGCGGGGTGGAGATCTGCTGGGTGCGAATGGAGATCCACTGGGAGTGGGGTTTGCTTGGATGGAGATCGGCTGGGAGCAGGGTTTGGATGGAGATCTGGGAAGTGTGGGATCGGCATGGAAATCCTCTGGCAGCAGGGTTTGGTTGAAGATCCAGTGGCAGTAGGATCTGCTGGGAAGTGTGGGATCTGCATGGAAATCCTCTGGCAGCAGGGTTTGGTTGAAGATCCAGTGGCAGAGGGGTTCTGGATGGGGATCTGCTGGGAGTGGAGTCAGGATGGAGATCCTCTGACTCAGGATGGAAATGCACTGGGATCCACGTGCTGGGGAGGCCGTGGGGCCAGGGCAGTGCTGTGGCTCACTGTGGGTTTCTCTTCTCTCCCAGCCGAGTCAGGACCGGAACTGCGCACTCCAGACGCCTCGGCCATCTCCCCGTCCCTGCGGAACGAGTCCCTGGTCTCCTACGCCTCCATGTCGGAGGAGGAGGAACGGGAAGGCCGGGAGGTGGAGAGGGGCCACGGTGGGGCAGCGGGGATGCAGCCGGGGCCCGAGGCCCCCATGTCAGCGGAGGAGGACATGAAACTGTCCCGCCAGGCCATGCTGATCCGCCGCTGCAGCTCCCAGGGCTCCGTCACTTCCCTGCCCGAGGACTCCCTCAACCCCGCGGACGCTCACTCGGACTGGGGGCACGAGGGGGTGTCCGACCTGCCCGCCCTGGGCCGCGGGCTCGACTCGGCGCATCCCGAGGAGCAGGCGGGGGGTCCGGGCCCGGAGGTGGGCGCCTTGCCCAGGGTACTGATGGGCCCCACCTGGGAGAAGGCTCCGGCGGAGGAGGAGCCGCCGGCCCGCTCCCCGCTGCACGGCGCCCTGACCGAGGAATCGCTGCCCTCCTCCGCCTCCCCACCGGGAGACGCCCCGGCCGCCGCCGGCCCGGCCCGCGGGCTGGGCTGCTCCCGCCTGCGCGAGGACCGCCGCGAGAGCTGGAGGACTAGCATCCATCACCTGCTCGACCTGGAAGAGCAGTGGGACCAGCTGTACCACCAGGAGCTGGCCATGTGGCAGGAGGAACGGGCCACCCAGCGCGAGGAGCGGGCCCGCGACCGGGAGCTGCAGTTCCGCCTGCTCGGCGTCCTCACGGACATCCGCGACGAGCTGCGCTACCTGCGCCAGGAGCGCGCCGGCGCCCGCCAGAGCCCGGCCCCGCCGCCCCCCGAGCCCCGCCGCGACCCCAGCCCGCTCCTCGAGCAGCCCAAAGCCGAGCCCAGCTTCCCCGAGCCGCCGGCCGGGAGCGCCGGCTGGGCAGACGCCGCCGCCGTGCCCAGCCGGAGCCCCTTCGGCAACCGCGGCCGGGGCCGGCGCCGCGGGCGGCCGCGCGGCTCCGCTTCCCGACACAGACGCCTCTTCCTCACCAACAGCTAGGGACGGGCGGGAGCCGCTCCGCCACGGACACGGAGTGCCCGCGGCCGCCCCGAGCAGGGGGACGGTGTGCGGTGAACGCGGGCGGCGCCCGGATGGATCCCCGCGGGAAGGGACAGAGGACGCGGGCGGCCGGCGCTGCCCCGGCCCGGAGCGCTCCGCGTGTGTCCCCGCGCGTTTGAGGCGCGGGAGCGCCCCGAGGTGACGCCGCGGGGGACACGCGTGACAGCGCTAGCCCAGTAGGATTTACTACCTGTCGGGGGGTGGGAGTTAGAAACACTTAGTCGCTGACGTGCGAACATTTTATGCAAATCATTTAATGACCTAATTTGCATATAACCATAAAACTTCTGTTTAAAAAAAAAAAAAGCCTCCAAAAAACCCAGAAATTATGGTTTTGTGTGTGATCTCTGTGTGAGGGGGTCGTTGGACCCATGGCTCTGCAGCCCTGAATGAGGACGAGGCTGTGGGACAAAGGAGCTTCACCCCATTCCTTTAGGGCTGCCCAGCACGTTGGGATCAGGGCTGGGAACAGGAGCTGTGCTGTCCAGGCTTGGGACCAGCAGCTCTGTGGATCTGGAGCAGGGTGCAGGAATGCGCATCTTGGAGGGTCCCCTGCCCAGGAGTGTTTGAGGTCCCCAGGCAGTGTTTGGGGTCCCCAGGAAGTGTTTGGGGTCCCCAGGAGTGTTTGGGGTCCTCAGGCAGTGTTTGAGATCTCCAGGAAGTGTTTGGGGTCTCTAGGCAGTGATTGGGGTCCCCAGGAGTGTTTGGGGTCCCCAGGCAGTGTTTGGGATCCCCAGGAGTGTTTGGGGTCCCCAGGAGTGTTTGGGGTCCCCAGGCAGTGTCTGGGATCTCCAGGCAGTGTTTAGGGTCTCCAGGAGTGTTTGGGGTCTCTAGGCAGTTTAGGGTCCCCAGGCAGTGTTTGAGGTTTCCAGAATTGTTTGGGGTGTCCAGGATTGTTTGGGGTGTCCAGGAGTGTTTGGGGTCCCCAGGCACTGTGCAGTGTCCCCAGCGAGTTCAGAGGGTCCCCAGGAATGTGCAGGGCCCAGGCAGCCTGACAGGTTCCAGGAGTGTGTGATGTCCCCAGGGAATGTCCGAGGTCCCTGGCAATGCCCAGTGTCCCCAGGGAGTGTGGAGGGTCCCTGGCATCATTCAAGACCCCTTGGGCAGCGTGCAGTATCCCCAGAGAGTGTCCAGGGTCCCCAGCAGCCCCCCCAGTGTGTGTGCAGGGTCCCCAGGCATTGTGCACCGTTCCCAGAGTGTGTGCAGGATTCCCAGGAAGCGTCCAAGGTCCTCAGCAGCATTTGGGGTCCCCAGGCAAGGTGCCGTGTCCCCAGCAGTGCCTGGGGTCCCCAGCGGTGTGTAGGGTCCCTGGCATCATGCAAGGCCCCTGGACAGTGTGTGGGGTCCCCAGGGAATGCCCAAGATGCCCAGCAGTGTGCAGGGTCCCCAGGGAATGTCTGAGGTCCCCATGGCAGGTGTAGTGTCCCCACAGCATGTGCAGTGTCCCCAGGGCAGCCCAGCACTGCACCCCCTGTCCCCCCCTCCATCTCCAGCCCACAGTAGGGTGACAGCACTGCTGAACCCTCTGTGCTGTGTCCCCTAACCCTCTTCCAGCCCCACAGCATCCAGGGCCCCTGGACTGCCACATCCTGCTCGGTGACAGTTCCTTCCCCCAGTGTGGGGTGGGACAGGATGGTGCAGCCCCCTGGGAGGGGACAGTGGGGCAGCAGGAGCTGTGGCATTTGCAGGGTCACCCAGCTCTGGTCGTGGCCTCCCAGGAGGATGGTGACACCCAGCTTGGGGGATCCCGGGGTGCCTGAGGAAGGGCCCTGGATTCACATGGCTGTGGGGAAAAACTTGTGTGAAATAACTCCTGCCCCTAAATCAGGAGTAGGAGGGACCTGGGGACGGGCCAAGGACAGGGGGCAGGAAGGACCCAGGGATGGGTCGGTGACAGGGGTGGGGGTCTCCACACAGCCCCACCAGAGTGAGGCCACCACAGCCACTGTGACACAGGGAGCTCCTGAGCCCCCACACCCCTGAACCCACAACGCCGCCATTCCCACCACCCTGTGCCCCACCACAACACTATTCCCACTTTTCCCATCCTGCTGCCGCTGCCTTCCCGCGGCGCAGGAGCGCGGGGACGGGGCCACAGAGCACGGGGGAGCCGCGGCCCGGGTGCTGCAGGCTCTGCGGCCCAGCACGACTTTATTCCGTATCGCTTCTTCCATACAAAACTACTCCCCAAGCACTGTACAGCGGGACGGCGCGGGTGGGGGGCAGTAAAAATAAGCAGCGGGGGCGAGGGGAACAGAGCGGCAGGCGGGAGGTGGCGCGGGGGGGGGGACACACGGTGGGGGGCTGCCCCCCTCACCCCGTGAGGCGACATTGTCCGTGGGGGGAGCGCTGGGGGTGAAGTGTCCGTCCGTGGAGGGGGGACCTGGGGGCTCGTCCTCCCCCCCGGGGCTCCCCGCGTGCCTCCCCCCCCTCCGCCCCGGCCGGGCACCTCGATTTGGTCGGAAGCTGCGTGGCCGGTGGCTGTCCCCGTCCCGGGGGGTGACAGTCCGCGGCGGGGTGGCCCCTAGTCCCCGGGGGGCAGGATCCCTGGCGGGGCCAGCGGCGGCGGCCCCGCCTCGGCTCCGTGGACCCGCTGGTGATCCTTGAGCGACTCCTTGTAGCGGAAGCTGCGGCCGCAGGCGGGGCACTGGTACGGGCGCTCCCCGGTGTGGATGCGCTGGTGCTTGAGCAGGTTCTGCTTGCGGATGAAGCTCTTGCCGCACTGGGCGCAGGCGAAGGGGCGCTCCCCGGTGTGCAGCCGCTGGTGGTTCTGCAGGTGTTCCTTGCGGCTGTAGCACTTCCCGCACTCGGAGCACTTGTAGGGCCGCTCGCCGCGGTGGATCATCTGGTGCCGCACCAGCCCCGAGTGGCAATTGAAGCTCTTGCCGCACTCGGCGCACGGGTAGGGCCGCTCGGCCGCGTGGCTGCGCTGGTGGATCCGCAGGCTCTTCTTGCCGCTGAAGCTCTTCCCGCACTCGGCGCAGCCGTGCGGCCGCTCCTCGGCGGGGCCCGGCGGCGCCGCGGGGACGCCCCCGGTATCGGCCCCCGGGCCCGGCTCGGGGCCCGGAGCTTTGCCCAGTCTGTGCTGCGCCGGCAGAGCCACTGCCGCTGGCACGGCCGCCTGTCCCTCGGGGGTCCCGAAGCCCGCGCCGGGGAAGAGCAGCTCCCCGGAGCTGCCCGGCAAACCCACCTCCTCGGGGGGCTCGGCGTGGGGGCACCGCTCCTCCGTCTTCACCAGCAGCCCCTCGCTGGCTGCGGGGGGACAGAGAGACCGGTCAGTCCTACCGGGGACACTGGGGGTGTCCCTGAGTCACAGCTCGTCCTGAGGGCGTGCTCCCCCCACCCCAGCCCCGTGGTGGGGATCGCTCACCAGGACCAGGGCCCGGGGGCAGCATCTCCCTCTCGGGTAGCTCCCAGGGCTCCCGGACACAGGGCTCTTCCTCCTGCTTGATCCACGACAAGAAGTCGTGCGCGGTGATCAGGGCGTCCGCGCCTGCAGGGAGGGACAGGGACAGGGACTCAGCCACGCGGGGCCACTCCCTGCTCCGGGGGGCTGAGGAGGGAATGGCTCTGGGGGGTGTAGGCTCAGCCCTGGCCTCACCTGCACAGGGGTCTGGGGGCATCAGCCCCGGGCTCACCTGCACAGGGGTCTGGGGGCATCAGCCCCGGGCTCACCTGCACAGGGGTCTGGGGGCATCCCCCGCTCCTCCGGGAACTGCTGCTCCCCCACGAAGGCCACCTCCTGCTTGATCCGGGACAGGATGTCGGAGGTGGAGATCAGCGACTCTGTTTACAAGGAGAGACTTGGCCGGGGCCGGGATGGTGCCACACGGTGTGACCCACGGCCACCATACCCCGTGGTGTGTGACCCCTGGACTCAGGGGACATCCCCACCCCACAGCAGTTATGGACATCCAACACCCCCAGGGAGTGGTGGGGACAGGTGACTGTGGGACAGCCCTTGGTGATGGGTGACCCTGAGATGGCCCATGGGGATGGGTGACCCTGAGACAGCCCTTGGGGACAGGCAGAACCCCTGGGAACAGATGACTGTGGCAGAGCCCACCGGGGACAGATGACAACAGCACGGCTGATGGGGCTGGGTGACCGTGACACAGCCCATGGGCTCTGACACAACGTGGTGGCAGCAGGGGACACGTGGATCTCTCAGTGATGGATATCCAAGCTCTCCAGCACAACAGTCACGGATTTTCTAGGGTCACTCATGGCAGTTCCCAGTCACAGCTGGAGAACTGGGCCCAGTGGGGACGGGACTGTTGGGGAAGGAGGAGGGTGGGGGAACGTGAAGTGGGGGACAGTGGGGACAGTGGGGACAGGTCCTCCCATGGTGCCTCACCTGCGCAGGCGTCCGGTGGCAGCTCCCTCTGCTCCAGCTCCCGCTGCTCAGGGACACAGGGCCCGTCCCCACGCTCGTTGCGGGGCTGGGCCTCACTCCTGGAGAGGGCCCCATCTGCCAGGGACACAGACCCATGTCACCCCATGCCTGTCACCCCCTCCCTGTCACCCAGGCTTCAGGGGACACTCTGGGGACACACCAGGCTGCCAGGACCTGGCGTCTCTCCTGGCAGAGAATGCGCCTGAATCCCACGGCCCCTCCAGGCTGGAGGTAGTGTGGACACTCAGGTCCTGGTTCTGGGGGACAAGGACCCTCTCCAGCCCCCTGGGCAGCACTGTGGCAGCACTGGCATGGCACAGTGTGTCACTCTGTCCCCTCTGGAATGGGAGGTCCAGGACATAGCAAGTGCCACCACTGACCACTGGCAGGGGACCAGGGCACCCACGTTGGGGACCCGCTGAGGAGACACAGCCATGGCTCCATCCTGCCAGGAGAGGGGCAAAAGGGACATTTACCCAGGGACAGCAAAGCCTCATAGTTCTCCTTCACCAGGTTGTTGTACAGCTCTTTCTGCCACTCCTCCAGGTTCTTCCACTCCTCCGCTGAGAAGTAGACGGCGATGTCAACAAATGTCACGGGCACCTGTGGGGACAAGACCCCCCCTGGCTCAGCGGCGCCCACTCCCCAGGGAAACCGAGGGTCTCCCCACTGTCCTGCAGCCCCTCGGGACACTCTACCTTGGGGACCTCGCCCCGGGGGCCGGGGGGCAGCCGCAGCACCCAGAAATTCCTGTTCTTCAGGAGGTTCTCCACGTTCTCCAGGCGCCGCTGGAGCAGCCCGTACTCCTGGATGAGGGTGCCCAGCACGGCCCACTTGCTCTCCAGCTGGTTCCCAAATTCCATGGCCGTCTTCTCGCAGTCCAGGAGCTTCTTCTCGGCCGTGCCGGAGCGGCCCTCCAGGCTGAGCAGGCGGGTGGCCAGGAGGTCGATCTTCCTCTCCATGGCCTGCACCGTGGCCACCACGGTCCAGAGCGAGGCCTCTGCGGAATGGAGCTGTGCCTCCCGCACGTGTGCCCGCTCCGGCAGCAGCGGCGGCTGCAGCGGCATCAGGTGAGGGGCCTCCATGTTCCATTCCTGCACCTGGGCCACGGCGAGGGCACGAGTGGGAGGAGGCCCACGGTCACCCCCCGGAGCCTCTGTCCCCCATTTCCGAGGGTTTTGGCCACCAGCAGCCCCAGAAGTGCAGGGGACCCCTGTGTGTGATGCCCACCAGCCCGAGGGGACAGTGAGTGGCAGTCCAGGGTGGCCGTGGGGTCAGTGCCCATTTCTGTCTCCATGGAACGCCTGCCAGAACTAGGCAGGTCACCATGGTGACCCTCTCCCAACTTGTCACCCCCATTCCAAATCCCTTGGGAGCCATTCCTGGGTCCGCCTGGGCTGGACCTCACTCGGGAGGAGGATGGGGCTGGGTGGGCAGGAAGCAGCCAGGGCAAGTGTGGACCAGGAGTGTCCAGGGACACCTTGGGGACATAAAGGGACATGCCAGGACAGAGGTGCCCGGGGCATCCCTAGGCTGAAGCCTGCTTAGAGCATCCCGGGGCACGCTGGGGCATCCCGGGGGCACGGGGATATCCCGGGGCAGAGGTGCCTGGGGACACGCCGGGAACACACAGGCCATCCCGGGTCAGCAGGACATCCCGGGAGCACTGCGGCCACCGCGGGTCGCGTCCCTGGGGACATCCCGGGGCACCCCGGGGCATCCCGAGGGCACGTGGACATCCCGGGTCAGCGGTGCCCGGCGCATCCCGGGCACGCACGGACATCCCGGGGCAGGGGTGCTCAGCCACGTCCCGGGGCACCGGGGCCACCGCGACTGTGGTCCCCGGAGGTGGGGGGGCCCCGCGGGCTGGGGGTGCCGGAGGGTCCCGGCCGGGCCGGGCGGCGGCGGGAGCGGGGCGGGCGGGGCGGCTCCGCCTGCGGCCGGTGCCCGGTGCCCGGTGCCGGTGCCCCGGGCCGCGCTTACCTGGGCGGGAGCCCACTCGGCCATGGCCCCGCGGAGCTGGGCCGGGCCCCGGCGGCCGCGGCCGGGGCTGGGGCTGGGGCCGGGAGGCGGCGGCGAGCGCGGAGCGGGGCCGGGCCGGAGCCGGGGCCGGGAGCGGGGCCGGGGCCGCTGTCGGTGCCTGCGCACGGGCCGGGCCCCGCCGCCCCGCCGAGCAGCCACGGGCAGCCGGGGAATCGCATCCGCCTCCTCCGGGCTGGGCGGCAGCGGGCGGGGAGCGGCGGCGGCGCGGAGCGCGGAGCACTGCCGCCTACCGGCACCGGGAGCGGCTCCGCCACCGGCACGGCCCCGGTACCGCCGCCGGGACTGCCGCCAGCACCCACACCGGCACCAGCGGCGGCTCTGCCACCGGCACCGGCACTGGCACAGTCCGCCGGCACTGGCACAGTCCGCCGGCACCGGCGGTGGCTCCACCACGGCCGCGGGCACGGGCACGGTCACCCTCAGCGGCACCGGGGCAGCGGCACCGGCACCGCCACCACTGGCATTGGCACCACTGTGGGAATTGGCATCGGCTCTGGTCTCTGCATCGACACCAGCACCGATGTTGACATGAGCGTGGGTGACACTGGGTGGGATTTGGGTCCGGGAACACCGATTTGGGTGGCACCGAGGGCCAGGAGCCGTGGGGGGAAGAGGACATGACCACCCACACCAGGACCCCCGTCCTGGCCAGAAGACCCTCGTGGAGGGACATTCTGGGTTTGGGAACCACCCCGTGTGCTCATCCTGACCCTGGAACCTTTCGTTTTAACAGTGCCGGGGCTGGGGCTGCTGCCAGGCCAGAGAAAAGCGTTAGGATCCCACCTTCCTGGGATTATCCCGGGAAAAAGCTCCTCCAGTGCCTCGGTGTTCCAGGATCCGCATGGATGGGCCATGACGGGGGCTCCCCTGGGCTGGACAGGGAACGGGATGACCCCGGCCCCGGGGGAAGGGAGGGCAGCGGGACAAGAAGGGTTAACAGCCTGAGCAGCGTCACGGGAGCCTCAGCAGCCATTTCCCTCCAGGAATGTCACCGCTCCCTGTCCCCTCCAGCACTGTCCCCCAGCTGGGACACCCCAAGCCCCCCCCAGGCGCTGCCTCATGGCCCCAGGGCTGAGCCTTTTTCATGAAGTTTTTCTCCAATATCCAACCCAAAGATGAGTCCGTTTTCAATTTTCCTGTCCCTGTTCCCTGGGAGCAGAGCCCGACCCCCACCCCGGCTGTCCCCTCCTGGCAGGGACTTGTGCAGAGCCACAAGGTCCCCCCTGAGCCTCCTTTGCTCCAGGCTCAGCCCCTTTCCCAGCTCCCTCAGCCTCTGAGGTTTCTTCATCTCAGCCATGGATTTCATCTCGGCACACACAGGGTTTGCTCGGTTTATTCCCAAAATTTTCCAAACATCACGCAGGTGATATTTCCCCAGGAATGTGAGTTTTTCCTGGGAGAAGCTTTGATCCCCAGGACAGCACCTGCTAAAGATCCTACTCTTTGTGGCAGGGGGAGTTAAATCTGGGCCTGACCCGGCAGCTCTGCCCCCTCAGGAGTGAGGGGCGCTGGAGCCTGGAGCATCCCATGGGAGCCAGTGGTCAGGAGACAGATGAACCATCCCCTCTGTGGGAATGGAGTTGTGTTCCAGTCCAGGAGGACACATTCCCTCCTGCTGGAGCTCCCTGAGGGCTGGGAGCAGTGCAGGATGCCCAGGCTGTAAAATCACATCCCACGCTGGAGCATCACAGCCTGGAGAGGAACTTGGGACAAGGGACGGAGGGACAGGACACAGGGAATGGCTTCCACTGCCAGAGGGCAGGGATGGATGGGAGAGCAGGAAGGAATTGTTCTCTGTGAGGGTGGTGAAGGCCTGGAATGGATTCCCAGAGAAGCTGTGGCTGGCCCTGGATCCCTGGCAGTGTCCAAGGCCGGGCTGGACAGGGCTTGGAGCAGCCTGGGACAGTGGAAGGTGTCCCTGCCCACGGCACAGGGTGAGATGGGATGATGCTTAACATCCCTTCCAACCCAAACCATCCTGGGATTCTATGAGGAATAAAAGCAAAGCCAACCCCAGGACTTCACTTATTGAGAAGGAAACAATGAGAAGCCAGTGCCAAAAGGTTTTTGGGACATTACTCCTGTACCTGGGATGGGCAGGATGCTTTGGGGCTCAGTGTGTTTTCCCAGTCCTGCTCAGAACTCCTGGAACTGCAGCACAGCACCAGCTGGGTGTTCTCTGCTGCTCCCCAGGGGCTGCTGAGCCCAGAGACTCCATTCCAGCTGGAGTCTGTGACTGAGGACACCCCTCCAACTGGAGGCAACACATTTCCCCTCTTGGCACTCAACTGGAATGTTCAAAAATACTGAAAACCACCAGCACGTGGTGGTTTTCATATGCTGCTTCCACAGGCACCCCCATCTCTCCTCTCCTCTTACCCTCTTCCTGCTGCATTCCCACTTCCCAGAGGAACATCATCAACACACTGTACACACATTTAGGATATATCCACGAGTTTTTTTCTCCCCAGAATTTCAGAAACCAAAGAAACATTCTTACACCACAGGAAAACAGGGGGACAGTATAAAAATATAACCCCAAAATAGAATTAGTTCTGCAGGTACAGTAATGGGACAGCAGCTTACATGGGGAAATAATGCCTGGAATTGGTTGCTTCCAACATCAGCATACAATCCCATTCCCAAGTCTTCATTTTTCATCCCTGAAAACTTCCAGTGTTTCTCTGTGCTGCTCTGGATGCCCTCCAGCACGTGTTGTTTGGTGCACCACGTTTTTTTGATGCCCCTTTTGGTACAGCCAAGGTTACTCTATCCAAGTCCTGTTCCAAGGAGGAGCTGGATGGAGCATGGCAAGAATGACAGGAATTGCCCAGGTCCTAACCAGTGACCATGAGGCCAGCACCAAACTGAATCAGAACTCGATTCATGTCTTAGGTTGCAATGCAAGATGTAACCAAAAGTTTGTATTCTATTACCAGCTGTTAAAACCAGCTGGGGCAGTGTTCTTCATCCCTTCCAGGACCCATCCTCCCTCCAGGGGAGATCTGCTGTTCATTGGCCATCGAGGCTCACTGCAGGGCTGATACAATTCCATCATCCCACTGGGAGATGCTCCACCCAGGGGGAGGAGTCAAAAATTCCTACCTGGATATAATCTGAGATTTGGTTCACCAGGGCAGCCTGTTTGCACTGGATTCCCAGAGGAAGACTGGACCATTCCACACCACCACTGGACCTTCAGAGGAAAACTACACCCTTCTACAGGATCATCCCTGCTCCAACAGAACTGTCACTTCAGGAGAATTGCAGCCACCACTGAACTGGACTGCTCCCAACACCCCGACCAACAGGGTGTCAGGTTGTATTCTGATTCTGCCATAGTGTTTTGGGTTTTTTTTTTTGTCCTACTGCATTTTATTTTAATTTTCCTATTAAATTGTCATTCTGACTTAGGATCTCCCACTGCTTCGCTTTCAAACCAGCACAATTCAATTTGGGAAATCTGCCTGACCTCCAAACTCCCCTCTCATCCACATGGGACTATAAACCCCCAGCTCCGGCCAGAGCAGGATTTTTGACATCTGACTCCAAAGCTGTACCCCAGGCAGGCCAGTGGCCCGTGGAGGATGTGGAAGTGCCTCCTGAGGTGGCTGTGGAGGGCGGGTTTCTCCCGGGCAGGGGCCGCTGCCCGGCGTGGGCGCGCTGGTGCCGCAGCAGGTACGCGTGGCGGGCGAAGCTCTTCCCGCACTCCGTGCAGATGAACCACGGCACCGTCACCTCCTCGGGCCGGGCCTGGTGGTACAGCAGGAACCACCTGAACTCATCCAGCTCCTGCCCCGCCAGGACGCTGTTACCGCTCCTGATTCCCGGGGGATTTGTCGGATTTGTCGCCGGATTGTGGCGGCTCCCCGATGTTCCCGCCTGGTCCGAGCTGTGGCAGTGCAGGGCTCGGGATGCTCCCGAGGATGATCCGTGCGGTTGTGTGCCTCCTGCAGCCTGGACCGTGGCACCACCGTGGCCTGGAACAAGGAGATTCCAAACATTCCCTGTGCCTGATGTGACAGAAGGCAAATCTCCAAAGAACAATTCCCGACTCACTGCTTCCCGACAAAAGCTTTTAAGGTTTTGGTAATGAATCATGATTTTAAAGAGTTAAGATTTCAGCCAGGGGTTAGAAGCAATTTATATTGATTAGCATGCAAGCTAGGAAAAACAAAAGATATGTTAATGATTACTGAGGATTAAGCTAGAGCTAGATGATGCATCGCTTGGTGTTACGTGCTTGTTTTAAGCTGTGTTTATAGAAGGAAATGAAATAGATGGATCATCACAATGACAAATGGAAACCAACGGGGCGTGACCAGCACCTGGACTCAGCACTAACTGATCCCGAACAGGAGGGATGGGGTTGTGCCAAAAGGCCATGAAGGCGGCCAGCAGCACGAAGGCAGAAAGGTCATTGTGACGAAGACTTTTCTGACTTCGTCCTTTAAGACCACTGACCCACTCCGGGACCACCGACCCAACTCAAGAGAAGAACTGCGCACATGTGAAAACTTTTAACCTCATTTTAACACAGAGCAGGAAGTGGGTGGTGCTGGGGTTATGCACATGTAGGAGCATTTTGTGTATGTAAGACTTTGGGAAATAAATAGAGGGCAAAGAACCTTGGAATTCATGACTTTAGGAGACGACTCTCGTGCTGTCCGACGTCGAATAAAACATAAACCACACCACTTTTAACTTTAGTTAGAGGTGCTTTGTCCATAATCTCATCAGTTTTTCACAATTCAGTAAAAAAAAATAAATTGCAAGGATGAGCTGGAATCCTCCATCCCTCCATCCTACCAACTTCAAGGTGCTGTCAGTGAATTCCCACAACACCACACACCTGTGCTGAGGCCGGCAGGAATTCTCCTTCCCTCCAAATCCTGCGGATCCCCTCCTGCTGGGATATGGCTTTTGCCAACAAGACAGTCTGAACAAGGAACAGAAAGAACATGGGAATGATGGTTATTAATATTTCCCCCCACTGAGGGTTTTCCAGCAAATCCTTGCATCACCCACTCTCTAAAGAGCATCTCTGTTATTCCAGGATCTTTTCCTGTTTTTCTAATGAGGAGGGAGTAGCAGCAGCTGCCCCAGTGTCTAAAAGGGTGTCTGGGATGCAGGTGAACAGAAATTGTGCTCCAACTTCCATAAAATATTCCAGAAATTACACACAGGAGGTTGAAGATTAAATGTAGAAAAGTGGAAGGTCTCGGATTTGAGCCGTAACCCCAGATTCAGCCACCTCCTGCTGGATTTTTTATAGTTCAGTCCTGTCTTTTTCCCAGCTAATTCCTCCTTGTGCAATGCCCCAAATTTCAGCAGGTTCTTCTAGGAATCAATCCAAGGAATTACCTGAATGCTGAGGAGCCAGGGAGGCCTCACAGCTTCAGATTTAAAATATCAGTGACTTCAAGCAAACATAGTTGGGCATTTAAAGCTAGTTAATGAGATTTCTTCATTTTCTGGGCATCATTCAAGTTATTTCACTATTTCTACACCAAAATAGTTCAATTCTCTTCAGTCAATCCCAAACCCAGGCATACATCAGGGTCTGGGGGTGAGGAAAACACAACCTCACTGTAATGAATGAGGGTACAGGATTCCTAAACTGTCCTTCAACCTTTTAAAGGAAAATTGTGGAGCTTCTTCTCTCTCACAAAGATTCACAAGCGCTTAAAAGTGAATTCTCTAAAAATCCAGGGGTTTGAGGAGCGAGAAGAGCCAGGTCAGACCCAGCGTGTGTCCCTTTGGAGATGGAAAACTGACCTTTGCCCAGTGTGATCAAAGATCCGTATTTCTCCTTCAGCAGTTGCTTATAAAATTCATTCTGCCAATCCTGCAGGCGTGGCCACACAGGAAACATCCCAGGGGGCTAAAAAGCAAAATGTTCCACAATCAGGGAAGCTGTGAATCCCTGAAAAACCTCTTATCCCAACAGTTTAAACACGTGGGCACCTCCCAGCTGCTCCCAGCGATGTCTGTGCTATGTGTAAGCAGCATATTAATGAAGGATTTTACATAAGAACCTTCTACTGCTAATCCAGAATGAGAGAAAAGGCTTTAAAGCGATGTGACTCAGCCAGAACAATGATTTGCTCCAACAACTGGGTCAGAAATTAGTCATAAAAACAGTTATCTGTGGTCAGCATCCATGCCCAGCCCCCTCAGGGAATGTGGTTCTTCCTCCAATTAAAAATAAAATAATCCAGTGTTTTAAATAAACCTCGAGGCAGTGCCACGATCTGTCAAGACTGGCTGGAAAAACTCCTCCCTGGTAATGAAAGCTTATTATTAGGGAATAACAATATTATTATTATTAATTAAACCCTCGAAGGGCTGTTTTCCCGAGCTGCTTCCAAGGCTTTACGCGCAGATCTCCCTTTAATTTAATTCGTTCCCATTATCCCGACCCCTCCATTACCCTACAGGGCTCGGAATTCCGGATCCGTTTTCGGGTTTTGCCGCCCGTGGCGTCGCCGAGGCCCTGCGGGGTCCCCACCAGCCAGGTGCCATCCTTCCCCAGGATGAATTTGTTGGGCACGGCTTCCTTCAGCAGGCGCCGTCTCTTGCGGCTTTTCGGAGGATCCGCCTCGAAGGAGCTCTCCTCGAAATGCTCCGAGCACAGGCACTGGTATTTGGAGGGGGTGTCCATGTCCCGGCCCATGTTTTGGATCCACTGCCACAGCAGGGGTTTGTTTTGGAGGGGAAATCCATAAAAACTGACCGAGCTGTTCTTGTAGGGGCCGCTGGTGCCGTTCCGGCAGTTCAGGGCCGCGCAATAACCCATCGTCACGCACCGGCAACGGGGGGAAAAAACCCCAAAAAACACACCAGGGAGAAAGTTTAGGAAGTTCCTAATTGACCTCAGTCCCAAACAGGTCTCAGCTTCTCAGAAAACCCCATGGTTTTGGCAAAGAGGAGATGAGGAGGCCGAGTGAAACGCGGGACTGAACTTCCCGCAGGAGCTCCCCACGGAGAGGAGCCAGGTCTGTCCCAGCTACTTCAAATCAACGATCTGAGAAGGAAAAAAAGCTTTAAAATCAGCTTAATGCCCCCTGAATATGCAGATTTACATTTAACTAACCCCTGTGGTATGCACATAGATGTGAGCTTTATTCATTTGTGTATCCATGAGGGATCCCGAGCTCCAAAGGTTATCCAGCACACAGCACAGGGCCGAGAGACAAACAATTCCCAAAAAATTAAAGTTTGGTGTGTCCCAAGAGCTCAGGGGTGTCAACCATTGACGAGATCTTTGGACAGGAACACTGAAAAAGGGAATAAACCATTCAGGGATCCTGCTGCATGCTGCTCCAAAGAGGACGAGATCCCAAGGTTTGAGGATGCCCACGGTTAAAAAGGGACAAGGATCAGAAAGTCCAAAAAAAAGCTCGCAGACCTTGATTATTAAATTAAACACTCAGCACGGAAATTGGGATTTTTGCCCTTATATTCTGGTAATAAGAGAAAAGAAAATTAAAAGAAAAGAGGGAAGAGAGAGAGGGAGATCAGATCACCAATCCTAGCTCCAGCACTGATCCATTCTGAGGACACATTTTCACAGGCAAGTTCTCCCTGCCCTGGAATTAGGATTCTCCTTTTTCATGTAAATGAGGACGCAGAGACCCTTCTCCCAGAGCTTTCTGGAACGGGTTTTGGGGGTCTTGAGCCGCCTCTCCTGGATCAATCTTTGGCTGACACTCGGTGTGCCCCTTTCCCGACCCCATTCCTGCACTGCCCTTCCCCACCGCCCTTATCTCCGAGGAGCAGATCTCGGAAGCGGCCCCAGGAGGTGCTGCCCCACCTCCGTGTTCCTCCTTTCTCCAACCACATCCTGCCCCAACGGGCTTTTTATGGGAGTTTGGGACACAGCAGCACACCCGCTCTTTGGGGCCCAGGTGTCCCCAGGTCCCCAGCACAGGGAGGGCAGGGACATGTTGGAGTGAGTCCAGAAGAGACCCCAGAGCTGCTCCAGGGCTGGAGCCAGGCTGGGAGAGCTGGGAATGTTCCCCTGGAGAGGAGAAGGCTCCAGGGAGAGCTCAGAGCCCCTGCCAGGGCCTAAAGGGGCTCCAGGAGAGCTGGAGAGGGACTAGGGACGAGGGATGGAAGGACAGGACACAGGGAATGGCTTCCACTGCCAGAGGGCAGGGATGGATGGGAGATTGGGAATTGGGAATTCCTGGCTGGGAGGGTGGGGAGGCCCTGGCACAGGGTGCCCAGAGAAGCAGTGGATGTTCCCTGGCAGTGTCCAAGGCCAGGCTGGACAGGGCTTGGAGCGGCCTGGGACAGTGGCAGGTGTCTTTGCTCACGGCAGGCGGTGGCACTGGATGGGCTTCCAGGTCCCTTTCAACACAAACCATTCCGGCCCAGCCCCGCTTTCACCCCCTGCACATGCCGGGGGTGTCTGTGCCCCTCTCCCCGTCCCACAGCTGTGGGGGGAGCCGAGGCCCTCGGGAAGGCGCGCAGGGCGAGGCCGGACACGGCTCTGCATCCCGGGAAGCGCCGCGGGACCCCGGGCGCCCCTCAGCGCCACGCTGCGCCGCCATCTTCATCCCCCTCAGCCGCGCCAAGCCACAGCAGCCAATCACAGGCAGCGCCGGGCAGCAGCAGCAGCCAACCAGAACTCAGCGCTATTAATTTCCCTCACGCCATTGGCCCGCTGGGTGCGACCACCCCACCCTCCCCCGCGCGCGGTGGCCTCCACGAGGAGAGGGGCGGGAGGGACGGCCATTCCAATTGGTCAGAGCACAAGGAAAGCAGGGCGGTGATTGGACGATACGGGAAGGGAGGCGGAGATTGGGAGCGGCGTCCGCTCGTTGTCATGGCAACGGCGGCGGGGTCGAAACGGCGGGAGCTACCAACGAGCACCGGCCGCTGGTCGGGACCGGAGCTCCGACATCCCTCACCGAACCGCCGAACACCGGCCGCGGGTCGGGACCGGAGCTCCCACATCCCTCACCAAACACTGGCCAGAGATCGGGACCGGAGCTCCCACATCCCTCACCGAACACCGGCCGCAGGTCGGGACCGGAGCTCCGACATCGCTCACCGAACACCGGCCGCAGGTTGGGACCGGAGCCCCGAGACCCCCTCACCGAGCACCGGTGGGACGCGGGATTCGCCGTCTCGGAGCGCGGTTCCGGGCCGGGGAAGCGGAGGGACCCTCCCCTGCCTGGAGCGCAGACGGACCCCAGGACTGGCCCCCGCTTCCCCGCCCGCTTCTTCCCAATGCAAAGATGCCTCGAAACTTGGGATTTGGGGGCTGGCAGCCGCTCAGTTTCTCCTCTGGCTTCAGCCTCGCTCCTCCCTTCCCCTCCTGCTGCAGAACAAGCCGTGGCATCTGACAATTTTAATTAAAACCCCTGAAATTTCTAGCCAACGAATCAAACATCTGGACAAAACTTAAGCAGAAACACGCACGCGAAACAGATCCTTTAAGGAAGTTTCCTTTAAGGACAAGGAGCTCTGACCCCAAAACAGGCTCTCCCCTGACTAAGACACCTCTGTTTCTCTATTTTTTTCCCCACGACACCACCGACAAAGTGACAGGTGACAAATCCAGACTCTTATTAGTAGGAGGAATAAATCGTGTCCTTACAAGGCCACGACACGTCCGACTCAGTCCCGTGAGAAACCCTGAACACGAGCAAAAGGTCTCTGGAGGAGGGTGTTTAACGTGTCCCGCTCCAAAGGGAAACTCCTCAGGCGTGGAGATGCCCGCGGAACAAAATGAACGACAAACGCCGGAGGGTCCCAAAAGAGCTACGAAGTTCGATTAGTAAATTATACACTTGGCATGGAAATTGCGATGATTTAGCCCATTATCCTCTAGCAATAGATTAAAGAGTAAAAGAAAGGAGGGGAGAGGTCAGGGAACATCACCAGTCCTGGCTCCAGCGCCGATCCAGGTGCGCAGGGTCCCCAGGGTGCTGTGGGGGCACCTTCTTAAGGGTAAGTTTTCCCCGCCCCGGCATCAGGTTTCCCACTCCCCATGCAAATGAGAGAGTGTGCGCAATCCCGCCGCTGGACCCTTCTGGAATTGGGTCGGAGGGTTTTGAGGGGCTGTGGTGGTCTCCATCCTCCTCTCTGCAGATCTCCCCGCTCGCTTCCCCGCTGGCCTTGTGCTGTGCTTGCTGTCTCCGCGTCCCGGGAGGAGCTGGAACAGCACTGACCTATCTGCCGTGCCCCCCTCTCCAGCCGCATCCTGTTTTATCCCGCTCCTTATCAGTGTTTCGAACACAGGCTTAACTTCTCGGAGCCCTGGCCGCTACAGCTGCACAGATTAGATAAACCGCCCGTGTCCCCTGAAGAACGGGATGGAACTCGGGGTGATCCCGAGAACCGGGCAAAGGTCATTCCTTACCTCCTCCAACACCCCCTGAATCTCCGGGAGCTCGTGGAAAAACGGCCCCGTTCGATCTGGCCCAGGTTGATTTGCAAGAGCATCCCGGGCTCTTGGGGGCGGAAAACAATCCGGAGTCCGAGGCCCGGGGAACTGCCCGACCTTTCCATAACAAAGGGCGCGCTGAGGGACACTCAGGGACACAGCAGGAGCCGAGCATCCCGCTTTCTGTTCGGACTGTGAGGGGAGATAAGCTCGGGGAGGGGGTGGAATTCCTTTGTTTGGGCTCCCTCCGTGGAGGCACTACCTTGAGCTATGACCCTGGCGTTGTGTCAAGATTAAATTATTGTAAGGATCCGGCTGCCCGAGGCTCTGCTAAGGGAAATCTGGGATGGAGCCTGTGAGGAAACCTGTGTGAGCGTGGTGTGGGATCAAACAGGGACCCATCGGCTCACCCTCACCAGCTCAGGTGATGCTCAGCTGTGACTGCACAGTCTCCTGGATGGGAGATTTCCTCAACAGCCACACATCCAGGAGTCTTATCCATGCAGCCAGAATAATGGCCTGGACATTCACATTCCGGCTGCTTCTTGTCAACAATTAATATAAATTTTGAATAGACACGGGAGCACAATATCCACTATTAACATAGCAGGATGCTGGTGCAGGACCCCGAGGGCAAAGAGTTAAAATCCCTGGAGCAAATGCCCCTGTGCCAAACTGCTCAGGTTAATTTATGGCTCCTGGGTGAGAAGCAGGAATCTGCCAACCTTAACCCCGAAAGAATTCCAGAGGCTACGGTGCACTGACTCCAGCAGCACTCCTCGATTTAAAACTAAAGTACCACAACGGAAAATTCCTGCTGTGGCAGGAAAGGGAATTTCTGGAGTTGCAGCTGAGTTGGCCCCAATAAGAGCTGTGGGTCCCAACACCGTGTGGGCAGTGCCCTGGGGTGTAGCATCCTGGGCACCAAGGAGTTAAAGTGCTGCTGTGTCCCAAACCTGGATAACAAGGGACAAACTGGAATAGGCTGTGGCTGCAGAGAGGAACCCTCAGATATTTTCAGCCCCTCTGATTTTTTCCAGTTTTGGGCCTGTCTTCCTCTTTTTCTTCCTTAACTCTTTCTGCAGCTGCTCAGTTTTCACTGACAGCAATAATTCAGCTCTTTCCCTCCCTTTCATTTCCTCTCTGAGGTTTTGTTTCTCTCTACCATGCTTTTTCCTATCTAAATTCTCAATAATTCTAAATAATTCTCTTTCCCTGCATTCTGCTGAAGCAAGTAAGAGTCCCAAGCTGGTCACTTTTCAGGCCCAGGTTTATCACTTTGGATTCTGTAGAAGGCCAGGAGATAAGGGGGGGTGTGTCAGCTGTGGAGCCAGTCAAGGAGTGTTGTGTGAGACATGGAATGGGGAAGGCCAGGATGTGGCTGGAAAAGGGGGACATACAGAGCTGGGACACCCCTTTTTTGGGACAAACACCCTTGTTCTGGCTCCTGGAAATAAGCACAGCATGCACAGCACAGGCCATGGAGTGTCCAACAAAGGTTCATCAATCTGGGGTATTGATCAGAGATTAATCACCAGAGACCCCCTGACCCATTTCTAAGAGGATCCAGAGGGATGGACTGTGTCTGCTGACTTGTTTGCATCAAAAGTGAAAAAAATAGCCCCAGAGTGTGGAAAACTTGGCGGTGAAAGGGTGATGCAGGGCTCACAGGGGCTCCTCTGGGATCCTGGACACTGTGTCAGCTGGATCAATGCCAGAGGCAGGACTGGTGATGTCCTCCCCTTCATTTCTCTCATCTCCCTCTCTCTCCCCTCTTTTCTTTTACCTTTTTATTTCTCTTCCTACCAGAAGATAAGGGCAAAAATACCAATTCCCATGCTGACAGTGGAATTTGCTATTAAAACTTCATGAGCTTTTTTGGACCCTTCTGACACCTGGCATTCCTTTCTGACCACGAGCATCTACGAACCTTGGGAACTTTTTTCCTCTTGGGAGTGGGGAGTGGGACACACAGACCTGAGGGGAAGAGGGTGGAGGAGCAGAGCTGCTCTACCTCCACTCAGTCTCCTCTCCAGCAGATCCTCTTATCAGTGTTTGGGACACAGCAGCTCCTTAACTCTGTGTTTCCCAGGTTTCTGCAGCATCTCCCACGTTCTGCTTTCGCAGGATTTGGAAAATGGAACGAACACAGAAGACTGTGAACGATGTGGGAAAAGAAATGCGACACAGCTTTAAGGTTATGCAGAATTAAAACCATATCCCAGGCTCCCTGGCCATTTTACAACTCCCAGGAAGGATCTCACCCTTCAGGAATTCTCCCTTGGGGTTCAGCAGTGAGGAGCTCCAGGATTTAACAGTGAGAATAAGCTGCCTCCCAGGCTCTGCAGCCTTCTTTCTGTTTGCCACAGAAGAAAGAGGCTTCCTCCAACTTCCTTTCCCAAAGAATCTCACCCAAGTGGCTGTTTCCTGACAGAGCTTCACTGGTTCAGTGGACAATTAATACCTTTAACTCACTTGTTCCCAGCCCAGTCCAAAGGACTCTGGACTCCTGGGATAACATTTTGGATAAATTCTCTCTATCCAGACAACTCTTCTTTGTAACACACATCACAAATTGTCCCATGTCAACACGGTTTCTCTCCCACACGGACTCACAGCCAGCAGCACCTCCAAACTCCACCTCCCCAAATCCACAGGCACTGGTGAATGCTGTCTAACATGGAAAACAAGCCCCAGCCACTTCCCTTTCCCTGGGAGGGGCTCGGGATGGTTGTACCACATCCTCCTCCTGCCACCAGGGTCTGGCACAGAGCTGAGGGCGCTGCCCTGGCCCAGCGAGGGGACACTGTGGGGGATGTCCTATATGGAATGCATCACGGAGCCCCTGATGTTCCTGCAGGGCCAGCTCACCAGCGGCACGTGTGTGTCCTGCATGTGACCTTCCTGATGCTTCAGCAGGCTCCTCTTGAGCACGAATCTCTTGCTGCAGAGAGGACACTGGAAAAGCCTCTCTCCCGTGTGCCGGCGCTGGTGGTTCAGGAGGTAATCCTTCCTCCTGTAGGTTTTGTCACACTTGGAGCATTTGTAGGGCCTCTCTCCCGTGTGACTTGTCTGGTGCCTGACCAGCCACGAATGGCAAACAAAGTTTTTCCCACAGTCGCTGCAAATGTAGGATTTGCCCCGGCCCTGGCTCGGCTGCTGGGCGGAGCTGCCCCGGGCTAGGGGCGGTTCCCAGCAGGGGCTGGATCCCGAGGTGTCCATGGGGAAGCTTTCCTCGTTTTCAGCAGGTTCCTCTGTGCCCAGGATGTCCTGGGACCTGCCTGTGCATGGGGGAGTCTCTCCACACTCAGAGCGGGGCGCTGGCCCCTCGCAGGAGGTGGGAGCAGCTCCTGGGCCCATTCCCTTCTCTCCTGGGCCCATTCCCTTCTCTCCTGGGCCCATTCCCTTCCCTCCCGGGCCCATTCCCTTCCCTCCCAGGCTCATTCCCATCTCTCCAGGGTGTGAGTGCAGCAGAGGGAACATCCTTTCACACGTGGGGCCTGGAAACATCTCCCCTTCTCCCTGCGGTGCCTGAGGCTGGTCCTGCTGTGGGCAGTTTCTCTCACACTTGTACACACAGGGCTGCTTTTCCAGGCTCTTTTCCTGAGCACTAAAGAAATCGTACTGAGCATCGCCTCCAAGGCTGTTCCCATTCCCAGGGGTGGTTGTTTCCATCATTTCTGAATTCCACTGACTGTCCCATGTCACTCCGTGGCTGGGATCTTTGGGAAACACCTCTCCCGGCCTTCTTGGTACCTCTAAGTCACAGGTCTTGTGCTCTAAGCAATCTGCTGGATGGTGCCCCTTCAAATTTTCATCTGAAACAGAGATTTCAGAGATTTTTAGTTCAGGAGTCTCCTTGGGAATGTCCCTCCCAGCCCAAAGCAACATCCCTAATACTAAATGCATGACCAAGTACCATCATCCACTGAAACAAAATCTCCAGGAAAACAGGAGGACTTTTTTCAACTGTATTTTTAATAATCTACATAAAAAAACCACTGCTGCAGTCTCAGATTCAGCCTCTCACTCAGATAACAGAGCAGACAGTGTCCCACCTCAGAGTTCCCAGCTGCTCTCCAGACACTCCCCGGAGCATCCCCAGGAGCAGAGTCCAAGCAGGGCCCTGGAACCAGCCCAGCAAGTCACAGAACTGTGGGATCTCCTGAGCTGGGAGACACCCACAAGGATGGAGTCCAACCCCTGGCCCTGCACGGACACCCCAACAATCCCACCCCGTGCCTGAGAGTGTTGTCCAATGCTCCCTGAGCTCTGGCAGCCTTGGAGCTGTGCCCATTCCTGGGGAGCCTGAGCAGTGCCCAACCACCCTCTGGGGGAAGAACCTTTTCCTGATGTCCAACCTAAAACCTCTCCTCCTGAACATACTCTGCTCCCAGGAACTCGTGCTGTCTAATGAGCACCTGTTCTTTTATGAACAGCTCTGGAAATCTATTTCCCTTGCCTGAATAACAACCCAAGTGGAGTAATATTTTTGCAATGGAACTTTCAAAGAAAGTCACTGACTTGAATTGCAGCCAGGATGGAAAATCATTGTGATTAAAGCCCACTCTCTTGTGACCCTATAAGCTGTGGTCCAAAGTGAGATCCACTGAGCTCCTAATTCCCAGAAAATAAAGGAATGTGTGTCCCAAACACTTGATAACTGGATGGCTCTGGAGCCATGAGAAAGAACAAGATTTGGCTGGGGAAGAGGGGGCCATGTGGAGATTTGCAATTTCTGGGACAAACATTGTAGCTCCTGGAGACAAGCACAGCACAGAGCAAAGGCAGGAATGAGGTCAAGAACTGGAAATGGATTACAGGGCAGGGATCAAGACCACCAAAAATCCCCAAAAGCCTCTAAACCATTTCCAGAAAGGCCTGGAAGAACTGACTGCATGGGAAGTGAGAAAGTTGTCTTCAGGCCAGGGAATCCTGGCCACAGAAAGGACTGAGGGTGCCCTCCATCCCCTCACCCAGGGGATGATAAAAACATCAAACGGAATGGCCCCAGTACTGAGCCCTGGAGACACCACTGGTGACTGGCCATCACCCAATGCCACTCCCCTGCCCAGCACTCTGTGGGCCCAGCCCTCAGCCAGGTTTTTATCCAGATAAAAGCAGCACAAACTCTACCCATGCAGCCTGAGCACAGCTCTGGGCTTGCCTCGACACAAGCCCAAGCCAGTCCCTCCGACAGCTTTTGGCTGGCTCAAGGGGGAGGGAGCCACTTCAGCTGACAGAACCCAAAGTTTTTGTCACCAAATATTAACTGGCAGACTGAGGTTTGTCCCAGTTCTCTCAATGTTAACCTCGTAAGGTTGTGACATTTCATATAGTATTAAAAAAATACTCTAAACTGGATTTACTGTGCCCAAAATCCCAGCTGAAATCCATTACTGACCTGTACTTGAATCTGCCGAGATTTCCTCTTTCTCCAAGTCCCGTTGTTCAGAGCAGGGTGGCTCCTCCTCTTGTTTAATCCAGGATGAAACACGCGTTGCATAAGTCTGAAATCCTGTTCATTGGGGAGAATTTACACAACTGAGAAACACCGGGGGGGAAGACACAAAGCCTGGATAATTTGGGAATACACAACTGGTAACAAAGCACCGGGGAAGGCACAACGGGAAGAGCCATTAAGGGGTAATTCCAGCAGTGGAGTTTTTGGCAGATCCTCACCTGTGTCAGGCTCTCTCCGGAGGTTCTTACCCTCTGTGCCTGGCAGCTCCCTGGCATCCACCTCGCTGCCTTTCCTGGTCTGACTGCATGCCTCGGGCTCGTAAAATCCTGCTAAGGGAGGAAGTCCAGGAGAAGTGTATCATACCTGCCTAAACTCAGGATTTCACAAGGCTGAAAACCTGCTCTGGTCTGGGCTTTGTTTGGAGGTTGTTACCCCAAGCCAAGCTCCCCTAAGCCCCGTTTCTTAAGGAAACCTGTTGGAAAGGTCTAAAGATCCCAGCTGGCTACAAACACAGGAGCCAAGTACAGTTCCAGCGGAGCCAACAGGCAGCACTACTACCTTTGTAAAGAGTGAGGAAAATCTGCAAAGCAGAGCAGCTGATTTGTAAAACAAAGAGGTTCCAAGTGAGAGGGCAAAGAAAGGGCAGCCTTTCAGAGGAGCCTGTGCTCCTTCTTGCTCAGGAAAACCCCAGAAGGGAAGGCAGGAGGGAAAAGGCAACCTGAAGGAATTTAGGGGAGGATGAAACATCTCCTAATCCATACTTGGATAAAAGGCAGCTGTGTAGCCACCAACTCCAAAATATCCGTGAGAAGGGAAAGGGGCAACACCAGCCCTCACCTGTCATGTCTGCTGGCAAGTCTGCTCAAAACTTTACTTAAAGATTTGGAATACATGAGCAGAGGTGGGGGAAAACAACCCCACACAACCTGGAATTTAATCCCTCTGTTTCCTTTTCCCTCTGAGGTGTGCAATTACTCACCTGGGCAGGGCTCTCCAGGAGCTTCTGCAGCCTTCTCCTCCTGATCTGCAGTGCACAACTCTTCCTCTTGCTTAATCTGGATTATGCTGTCTTCTGTTAACAAGAATCAGTCTTATTTTAACACCATACAAAATTAATTCCAATTGTCAGCCCAGCCCAGGCAGATCTGCTCTGTTCTAGCTCACATTCCAGAGAAAACCTCACTCCAGTTCTAGTTCCTGCTGACCAAACACTCTTGAAATGTTGGTTACAAAACCCTCAGAGACGTTTGAGCCTGAGAAATGCACAAAATCTTCATGCAAGTGAAAACACGTTCTCCATGGCCCCAGGAGAGGCCAGAGCCACTTGAATTCTTGTCCTTGAGTTTCATTTTTCTCTTGGTGCCGCTGGAGTTCTGTTTTCCTTTTCAATCCTTCTCAGTCACACACCACTTCTCACCCATCAGAGAAACACTCACAAGAAGAGAAGTTCTCACAGAATAAGGCATGAAACTTAGAGAATAAAGAAAACAAAAGTCTGTGGAATAAATAAAGAAAAGCAGATGGCCCAGTGCTCTGCCCCTTTACAGTGCAGATCTGGCCATGGGGACTGGTGGATTTCCCAGGAGAGGGAAAAGAAGGCTGTGATGGAGTGTCCTGGAAAGGCTGGTGGGGATGGAATGCCTGACAGCAGCAGTTGGAAGACCAAGCTCAGCACGGGAAGTGCCTTGGAGAGATGCTGGTCATAGAATCATCAAATTGCTGAGGTTGGGAAAGTCCTTTAAGGTCATCGAGTCCAGCCATTCCCTCAGCACTGCCGAGGCCACCGCTGACCATGTCCCCAAGTGCCACATCCACAGGGCTTTTAAATCCCTCCAGCAATGGGGACTCTGCCACTGCCCTGGGCAGTTGGGCCAGGGCTGGAGAGCCCTTTTGGGGAAGAAATTTTCCCAATATCCAACGAAACCTTCCTTGGCACAACTCAAGGCTGTTCCTTCTCCTCCTGTCCCTGTTCCCTGGGAGCAGAGCCTGACCCCGCTGGCTGTCCCCTCCTGTCAGGGAGTTGGGCAGAGCCACAAGGTCCCCTCTGAGCCTCCTTTTCTCCAGGCCAAACCACCACCCACACCCCAGATGTCCCCAAAACCTGGCAGGTGTTCGGTGTCCCATGTCCCTCTCCCACCCACCGGCCCTGACACCACTCACCGGTGCCGGTCTCTGCAGGATTCCCTCTCACATCCTGGTCCTCGCCGCTCCGGACACTCGGCCGGTTCCCACCCTCCGCCATGGCCTGGGCGTTGTGTCCAGCGGTGTCCGGCCCTGCGGGGAGCGGTGGGTGAGGGACGGCCGGGGTGCACCATGGGGCTCCTTCACTGCCCACCATGACCCTGACCACCCTTACGGCATCCTGGCCACACATGCACCTGCACCTTGACCCACAGCTCTCCATGAGGGGACAGGAGTCTCCTCAGAGCCATGAGGGAATAGGATTCCCCTCAGAGCCATGAGGGATCACAGTCCACCCAGAGCCATGAGGGAATAGGATTCTCCTCAGAGCCATGAGGGATTGGAGTCTACCCAGAGCCATGAGGGAATAGAATTCCCCTCAGAGCCATGAGGGGACAGGAGTCCCCTCGGAGCCATGAGGGAATAGCATTCCCCTCAGAGTCATGAGGGATCGGAGTCCACCCAGAGCCATGAGGAAACAGGAGTCCCCTCAGAGCCATGAGGGGACAGGAGTCCCCTCAGAGCCATGAGGGAATAGGATTCCCCTCAGAGCCATGAGGAAACAGGGTCCACCCAGAACCATGAGGGAACATGATTTCCTTCAGAACCATGAGGGATCGGGGTCCACCCAGAGCCGTGAGGGAACAGGATCACCCCTCAGAGCTGTGAGAGATTGGGGTTCTGATGCCTTAAGTTTTAGCTTTTGTATTTTCCAGATTCTGTACTGCATTGGTATAAAACTCTGAACTTCATATAAAGTTCTTCTCACAGTTTAGTTAGACAAAACAATCCTTTTCCAGCCCCAGAACCAAGGACACCATTGCAGCTCTAGACCCAAAAAGTACAAACAACAGAGAATTGAAGAGAGCAAACCAGGAGGATGGGACTTCATAACCTGAAGCTGTAATTGGACAATTAACCCCAANATTGGACAACTAACCCCAATAACTAAATGGACCAAAACTTATAAAAGTGTGAAAACTCATGACTGGTCATCCATCTTGCGTCCATCTTGGGTCCATCTGGGGTGTAGCCTTGGTCGGGCTCTTGTACTGGCCAAGGTGCATCCTTGGAAGGCCTTTTAATAAATACCTACTTTATTCCTTTAACTCTGTGGATTCTTTCAGAGCTCTGAGGGATTGTGGTCCCTATCCGTTTAGGTGGGGTATTGGGAAAATTCCTTCCTGGAAAGGGCTGCTCAGCACAAGGTGCCCAGGGCAGTGGTGGAGTCCCCACGCCTGAAGGGAATTAAAAGCCATGTGGATGTGGCATCTGGGGACATGGGTTAGCAGTGCCTTGGCAGTGCTGGGAAATGGTTGAACTTGATAGTCAGAGCTCTTTCCCAACATCAACAATTCCATCAATCTGTGATTCCTGCAAGCATCACTCTGCCTGTGCACAGGGCCCATCTCTAGTCTTCCTCTCAGTCCTGAAGAAGCAGTGCCTTTCTGTGTCACTTCACATTTTGTCTGGCATTCGGGGTTCTATTTTTGCAATTCAAACAACACAAATCCCAAAATAGCTCAGAGATTTGCTGCAAATACATCTATTTGTCTCTGAAATTCAGGAGAGCTGGGCTGGAAGAGAAAAATCATGACTGACTGTAAAATACTGCGTCACCTCTGATATCAAAGGCAGCTTCAAAAAGTGATGAAATATGGAACATATAAAATAGAGAAACAGCCTAGAAAGGGCATCTCAGGTTGTCTGTAGAATAATCCAGCAATTCCTTCCCGATAACCCACCTGACCTCTGCCAGCAGGAAGCCTTTGCCTCAATATTATCCTGCAATTTAGGGCACTAAGAATATTTTAAAAAATTGAAGCTATAAAATGTTTTGATCCAAGTTCTAACTGGACGAAAACACGGAGTGTAATTTTCCCTCTCTCTGTACTAAAGCAGCAAATCAGCCAAAATTTTAGGGAGAGTTCTAAACTCACTTGTTCATGAGTGAGATCTGACCAGGCAGACTGTGATTGGAAGTTGGTTTCCATATCCAATGATTAAATCCACAAGGAGATGAAATGCAGCAGGAAGCCCAACAGTTCCACTGCCATGACACCATCGAGTCAAGAGGTTTGATGTCTCCATGAAATTTTGATGTGAGATGAACTGGTACTTTCATGGATTTCCTCAGGAGGGAACAACTCCATTCAAATCATCTGACAGTCCACAGAACCCATGGATTCTTGGATAACAGCAAGCTAAAAATGCTCTTCACAACTGAGCATTTTGACTGAAACACCAAGTTTTATGCTGAGTGAATCAGAAAGGATAAACTTTTCCATGGGAAGCCGATTTTCGTGTCACCTAAATAATTATGCGACCATTATTATTTAGGTGTTTTGATTTGTTAATTCTGTTTATTTTTAAATTCTCTCCTCTCCACCCTCTATATTTGGGTCTCAATGTCTCTATAAATTGCAATATTCCACCACTCTTGTGACAGCGCTGAAGGGGATTCTGGAGGGCAACAACCCTCCTGAACTCGTGTTCCAGACCAAACATCTGCTGTCAAAACAGGGGTCAAATGCACCAAGAAATAAAAAAAAAATCAAAATAAACCACAAACTAAACATTTTTTCTCTTCCTGGATTCAAACCATCATGACCACAACACTGATAATGTTTTGCTGGCTGCAGGACTGACATGATCGGGGTGAGAACTGCATTGTGAGCCTATTTACACCCTATTTTTAGACATTTTTACACTTCAGGCCTGTTTGGATCTTGGATACACACACGGAGAACCATTCTCCTGCTCAGGTTCAACCACAGCATTGAAAAAAAAAAATTAAAAACAATTGAACTCCGTGGGTTGTTTTTTTTTTGATTTGAGGTCTATTACTATCTCTCCATCCATAAGATACAATACTACAAACTACCACTTACAGCAGGTAAAATGATTTGAAAAATATTTGAAAAATAAAATTAAAAAAAAAAGATTGAAAGAAAGCATTTGGAACTTTACAGCCTTAATATTATTTTTATTAAAAATCAAGTCTTTAGTGCCGCAAATTTAATCAGCATTTTTCAAATAGATAGAAACAAGTTCCCTGTCCTGAATTGTTCTCAACTTAACGATTCCTCATATTCCGAGGGGTTCGTTCCAGGTGTGGAACGAACTCATCTGCACTGCCTCATCCTCCCAGCACTTTCACCTTCCCAACAATAAAACTCTCCCCAGGTTTCCTGCCTCACCTCAGCCCCCAAATCTCTGCCTGCCCTGTCCCACAGCAGGAATGTCAGGGATTCCCACACCTCCAGCAGCACAGGACGCTGTGGGATCGCTCAGAACTCACCCACGCCGAGCTCGGAGAACTCCATTCCCTCCACGGCTCCCTGCTCCTTTGCATACGGCTTTTCCTCCTCTTCCTGCTTCACGGTCACAGCAAAGCTGGGCTCTGGAATGCTGCAGTCTGCTGAGGAAAAGAGGAAACTCCTTTACTGGGAAAGATGAAACTCCTTTACTGGGAAAAAGGAAAATCCTTCACCGGTTATGGCAGTCCCACTGGACTCCTCCCTTGCTGCCCCAGGACGTTTGTGCCCACACACTCTCTCTGTTGCCACACACAACCTCTCCAGCACCACCTCACATTCCTGCTTCTGGGAGCTCTGCTCTGCCCTGCAGGGAAGTGGTTCCCCCTGTTCCCCCCAGTTCCAGAGGGTCCTCCACACCCTCGAGCCCAGACCCCTTCCACAAGACTCACCATGGCCAGGTTCAGCCAGCCCTGCTCTTCCCTCCTGGTTTTCCTGTGCGTCTCTGCTGTCCCAGCTGCTCACATTGAGTTCCAACAGCAGAGCCTCTGCCAATGACAGAAATCATGGAGTCAGATCACAGTATCCCAGGAGGGTTTGGGTTAATCTTCTTCCACCCTCTGCCTTGGGCAGGGACACCTTCCACTATCCCAGGCTGCTCCAAGCGCTGTCCAACCTGGCCTTGGATACTTCCAGAGATCCAGGGGCAGCCACAGGGCAACCTGTGCCAGAGCCTCACTGTCCTCACAGCCAAGAATTTCTTCCTGCGTTGTAATCCTAAAAATCAAACCTGTGACATGTTTTTTATCACCCTCTGTCACTCCCCCTGAACCTGCTCCTTTTGAGATCCAAGAAGTTCCCTCCGAGCAAACCAGGACCATCACCTTGTGCCAGCCTCTGTCTGGTGACAGCCTCTGATGACAGCACCACACGACCCTCACCCCCAGGATTAAAGCTTTCATTCATCCCTTGCCTGCACCTGGTTCTGCTGGGATCTCTCCAGGAGCCGCCTCCTCCTCATTGCAGGGCGCTTCTCCTCCCTGGAGCCGGGACAGGAGGGCAGGTTCGGAGATGACATCGTCTGACAAGGAACAGAGAAAGGAATGTTTCCGTGCTGCATCCACAGGGAGGAACACACCCAGCTGCGCTCCCCAAACCAGCTCCAGCAGCTGCAACACACGGCTGGGCAGCACGGAGAGTCCTCAAACACAGCCTCACTGTGCTCCCACAGATCTGCTTCCCTCGTGTGGGAGAGATTCCCTAATCAGAAAGTGCTGATAACTGACCCAACAGCAACACTCACCCAGCAGCACCAGGGCTTCTCTCTTCCCTGCCAGCACCTTTCCGTACAGCTCCCTCTGCCACTCCTCCAGGTTCTCCCACTCCTGAGTGGAAAAGCCAGTGGCACCGTTTTCCAACGCCACAGCAGGGGCCTGCAATCCCAAAAGTGACACTCAGCACTGCTCCTGGAACAGAGAATCCTACTCCCTTCTTATCCCTGCTATCAGGTGTCAGGGAAAGAAAAGCCCTGCCTTGAGGCATCCTCTGGACATTGAGAGTAACAGTTTGGATCTTTGCTAAACTTCGGGAGATGAATTGTGTATTCCACAATATTCTTACTTCTCCCCGGAGCCTGATCTCGTTGGGGACCACAAAGTGTGGAAGAACTTCCCGTTGTTGGTAAAAACGTGATCCTTTTGTAGGGAAAACCCGCTGAAGATAACAATACACAGGGAGCATTCACTTCCTGCTTCGTGCCTTTGCACGACAGGCGACAGAGGAAATCTTGGCAGAGATCGTGGAATGATTTCCATGGAGGAAGGCTGCCGGGAGAGGTGAGGAGCAGAGAAGCTCCTGCGCTGTCCCTGTCCCCCCACAGACCCCTTAAAGACCCATCCCTTACCTTGGGGGCCTCCACCCCGGGGGGCAGCCGCAGGATCCAGAGATTCCTGTTCTTCAGCAGGTTCTCCATGTTCTCCAGGCGCCGCTGGAGCCGCCCGTACTCCTGGGTGAGGGTGCCCAGCGCCGCGCACTTGCTCTCCATCTGGTTCCCGATCTCCCCGACCATTTTCTCGCAATCCAGGTGCTTCTTCTCGCTGTTCCCGGCCCGGTGTTCCAGGCTGAAGATGCGCGACGCGTGTGCGGCCACGCTGCGCTCCAGCGCCTGCACGGCCGCCACCACGGTCCACAGCGAGATGGTGCTGCCGCCCGCCAGCTCCATCCCCGCACCGGCACACACGGACAGGCGGCGACACCGCGGCCGGCCAAGGGACACGGCGGGCCGGGAGAGCCCCGCTTCGGCCGCCGCACACCGGGGCCGGCCCGGTCCGTCCCGTGCTTCCCGCACCGGAGCTGGAGCTCTCCGCTCGGACCGGCCCTCGCTCCTGCCCTGCCTGGCCGCCGCCTTTCCTTGCCGCCAAGAAGCGCCGCTTCCTCTTCCTCCTCCTTCCTTTCTTCCTCCTCCTCTTCCGCCACAGCGGCCCCCGCCGGCCGGCCGGCAGCCCCCGCGGTGATTGACAGCTGTCAGTCACCGGCAAAGGGACCGATGCTGATCGGAGTGGCAGGAAAACCCTCCGAGATCCCACCGCAGCGGCGCTTCCCCGCGGGACACAGAGTCCCGGGATTCCAGAATGGAAGGGGGACCGCAGTGAGCACCTGGTGGTACTCCCTGCTCCAGCGGGCCCATCGCAGAGCACAGGGCACAGGATTACATCCTGACAGTTCTGAAATATCCCCGGGAAGGGAGACTGCACAGCCTCTCTGGGCTCTGCTCACGGCTGGGCACTGCCCAGGGCAGAAGTTCTGCCTCCTGTGCAGGGGCGATTCCTGGGATCAGTCCCTGCCTGTTCTGTGGTGTCACTGCTGAACCTGGAGCAGAGCCTGGGCCCGGCTCTGACCCTCCCTGCACACAGGGACAAACAGAGACACCCAGGGACAGACAGGAACACCCAGGGACAGACAGGGACACCCAGGAACACCCAGGGACAGAGAGGGACACCAGGGACACCTGGGACACCCAGGGACAGACAGGAACACCCAGGGCCAGACAGGGACATCAGGGACACCTGGGACACCCAGGGACACCAGGGACACCCAGGGACACCCAGGGACAGACAGGGACACTCAGAGACACCCAGGGCTGACATCCCCTCTCCAGGCTGAGCAGCCCCTGCTCCCTCAGCCTTTCCTGGGCACGGAGATGCTCCAGGCCCTTCCTCAGCTCCAGGAGCTCCTGTCCCTGCGGTGCTGAGGATCCAGAGCTGGACACAGCATCCCAGAGGTGCCCCCAGGGCTGGGCATAGGGACAGGATCCCTCCCTGACCTGCTGGGAATGCTCTTCCCACTGCTCCCCAAGATCCCATTGGCCTCTTGTCCCCAGGACACTGCTGTCACCCAGAACCCTCAGTTCCTTCCCCACGGAGCTGCCCCAGCAGGTGGCTCCCAGCCTGTGCAGGTACCTGGGGTTGTTCCTCCCCAGGTGCAGCACCTGCACTTGCCCTTGTTAAATTCCAGAAGTTTCCTCTCTGCCCATGTCTCCAACCTGCCGAGGTGCCTTTGAAGGGCCACACAGCCCTTGAGGGGGTCAGCTGCTCCTCCCAAATTTGACCCCTCAGTGAGCCTCCTGAGAAGACATCAACCTCCTCACCCAGGCCAGTGATGAGCCAGGCAGACAACACCGTGCACAGCTGCTGCAGGCAGCTACACCCCGTGCCATTGACCCCAGTTCTCTGGAAGCTGCTCTTCAGCCACTTCCCATTCCATCCATCCATCCATCCATCCGT
>VZDJ01000067.1:110280-137960 GCA_008694505.1 Cyanoderma ruficeps | reverse complement strand
AGGATAGGCTGGGATGGGATGTGGATGGGATGGGGCTGTGGATAGATAGGATCGGCCGGGATGGGGCTATGGACAGGATAGGATCGGCCGGGATGGGGCTGTGAATGGGATGGGGCTGTGGATAGACAGGACAGGATAGGATCGGCCGGGCCGGGGCTGTGGATAGACAGGACAGGATAGGATCGGCCGGGCCGGGGCTGTGAGCGGGCCGGGGCCGGGCCGGGGTCTCGGAGCGGTGGCCGCGGGCGGGGCGGCGCGGGCGGCGCGGGGCCGGCAGGGGGCGCTGCGGCGGCGGCGCTGAGGGCGGCCATGGCCCGGTGGGGCCGAGCGCAGGTACCGGCGGGACCCCCTGGCACCGGCACCCCCGAACCCCCGGCGGGACCCCGGGCCCGGGCGCCCCTCACCGCCCTCTTCCCCCCGCAGCAGGACCCCGAGTGGGCGCCCGAGGCCTGGCAGGGCGCGGGCCCCGATCCCGGCGCGGGCCCCGGCGGGGCGGCCCCGGCGGGGCTGTCGCTGCGGGCGGCGGCGGCGGCGGAGCGGCGGCTGGAGCGGAGCGTGGAGGCGGCGGAGCGGCGGCTGGAGCGGCTGGAGCGCCGTGTGGCGGGGCTGGAGCGCACAGTGCGGGCCGGAGGGGCCCGGCTGGCCGCGCTCCTCAGGGACAACTCCCGCCGCCTCCGCCGCATCCAGCGCCAGCTCCGCCGCTGCCGCTGCGGGGGCAACCGCACCGGCACCGGCAGCGGCACCGCCCGGGAGCGTACACAGGTAACCGCGGCGGGGTCGGGACACAGGGAACCGGGACGGGGCCCGCGCGGTGACAGGATGGGCCTCGGGGACAGGGATGGGACCCGGGGAACGGGAACCAGCCCCGGGGAGTGAGCAGAGGGGCCGGGGAATGGGGATCGGGCTGAGCCCACGGTGACCGGGACAAGCTCCGAAGAATGGGGATGGGGATGAGCCCATGGTGATAGGGATGAGTCCCAGAGAACAAGGATGGAGTGTAGGTAATGGGGACAAGCCCCAGGTAACAGGGATATGCCAGCGGTGACAAACGGGACAAGCCCCAGCTAATGGGAATGTGCCAAAGTTGGACAAGGATGCGTCCCAGCTCACAGGGATGTGCCCAGGGTGGTGACAGGGACAGGCCACAGGTGACAGAGAGGTGCCCAAAGCAATGGGAGAGTTCCCCAGGTGACCATGTGGCCATGGGATGTGCTGTTGGCTCTCAGGAGCTGCACAGAGCCAGGTGGACACGGCTCCTCAGGTGCTTGTCCCTGTCCCCAGGGAAGAGGGGGAGCAGAATACCCACCCCAAGTGTTTCAGCCGTGTTAGGCCCTACTGGGGGGACATGGGATGGTGCCACCTGTCCCGCTCCCACCTGAGGGGTCACTGCTCACCTGGCTGCTGGGATGGGTCCTGGGAATCTGTCCCTGGCCTGGGGAGGAACAGCTGAGCCTCTCTGGGATGTCTGGGAATGCCCCCCGTGATGTGGCTCTGTCCATAGGAGCTCCAGACCCCCAGGGTATCGTTAGGATTCAGCTCAGCTCATGTAACGACACATAGAACTCTGATTTCTTCAGAGGGTTTATAGCAAAGTGTATTGAAAAACAGATTCTTTTATCCAGTGTTTGGGTACAATGAATGGGATCGGTCCTTTAGGGCACCACCTTTTTGTAAACAAGTTGGAAAAACACCAGGTGTCAGGAGGACGGTATCTACAAGGATTGTTTATAGGGATTGTTTTGGGTTCCTCCTCACCATTTCCCAGGCCAGACTTTGAGAGAGTTTTGTCCTTGGCTTTCCCACAGGCTTCAAGGCACTGCCTGGAGCCTGAGAATCCATGTTCTGACCAATGTCAGCTCCCACACCCAGGGATCTCCTGGGGCTCGGGGAGGGGCTCGGTGGAGACCCCCAGGTGGAGCCTCCTGTAATTCCAGGTGCCGGCGGCAGGTGAGGGTGAGGCGGCCGCTCTGCCGGAGCAGGATTTGGGCACCGGGGACAGCCGGGAGCTCCGTGGGATCGCCAGGAAGGGGAACTGCGAGGCCGCCGCCCCTCTGGGTGAGGATCACTCAGATCGTGTCAGCAGCATCGTCATCCCCGAGCCGATGCAGCCTCCAAGCCCTCCCCACGTGGAACATGGGGGGATTCCAGGTGACATGTCCTGCAGCTGGTGTTCCTGCACTGTTTTTTTTTCCTGGGATATGGACTGTACGTGGATCACACTGCAGGGTTTTGCTGCAGAGAATCCTACATTTTAGTAGTCATTAATTTTGGGCTGAAATTTTAGAGCTTGAGTGTCCACCAGGCACTTCCTGGGATAAGCAAAAATCACGTGCATGGTTTGGCTGCCGGTGGGGGCTGTGTGAGCAGATGTCCTGGAATTCCAGGACCCCGCTTTGGCTGTCAGCAGTTCATCCCATCGCTCCCTTCCTCCCAGGGTCTGAGGATGCTGGTTCCAAACCTGCACTGATGCCACCAGCCGAGGACAGGGAGGATCCAGGGAGCCCCGGGCTGCCCGAGAAGGGAGCGGTGCCAGGACAGCTTGGTGACAGTGAGTGACAGTGAGGAGGGCTGAGGATGGGCACTGACAACCTGCCCGGACTGGGCAGAGTTCTTAAGGATGGAAAATGGGAAAATCTGGGGCAAGGCTCAGTGAGGGTGGCTCTGGAGCTGGGTACCTGGGGGTGGATGTTCCTTCCTGCTTTAGGGAGGCTTTGCTTTGAACCTTTTCCCTGGATTCACCCACTTAAACTCTGCCATTCCTGATGGGGTTCTTTCCAGGATGGAGGACTCTGCACCTCAGCTTTGCCTTCACATTCACTCTGGTTTGTTTTTTTTGTGAGGATTGTATTGTCAGTCCATAGTGTCCATTGAGTCCAGCATGCCCAAGGCAGAGGTGAAGTCTCCATTCCTGGAAAGATTTAAAAGCTGTGTGGATGTGGCACATGGGGACATGGGTCAGTGGTGGCCTTGGCAGCTGATGATTGGACTTGATGATCTTGGAGGGCTTTGCAAACCTCAGTAATTCCATGATGTCCCTGAGATCCAACAAGCTGTCTGTACAAGCCCCTTCCCCTCATCTCCCTTCCTGCTCCCTTTGGTGCTTTGGTCCCAGTTCCTCTCTCCTCTGCTCCCGCTCCCACTCTGGAGCTGCAGGCCTGGGAGGACTCCCCTTCCCGGGAATGAACTGGGGTCTCTCCACAGGTGAGATGATCGTGATCAAGACAGAAGAGCAGCAGCCGCAGGAGGACGGAGCCGAGCTCCTGGCGCTGCCCATGGTGCCCGCGGTCAGGCTGGACGAGGAGGTTCCCCTCAGCCAGGAGCAGCCGGTTTCCTGGGACAGCCACGGCGTGGCGGGGCCGAAGGCGGCCGGAGCGGGCTTGGGGGAATTCTGCCTGGGGGAATTCAAGCCGGTGGTGGTGCCGGTGGAGGCTCACCCTGCCCCGGGGCTGCCCTTCCCCGCGGAGCACGCGCTGGGCGCGGGCACGGAGCAGCCTTTTGCCCTCGCCCAGGGGATGCCGCTGGGAGAAGACCCCGCGGCCGAGGTGGCCTCGCCGCAGCCCGGCTGGGAGCAGCAGAGCCCCCGGGACGATCCCCGGGCGTTGCCGCCGGGCTGGAAGAGCGTCCGGCTGACGCGGAACCTGCTGGCTCGGCAGCAGAGCCGGGCGAGGAAGAGCAACGGCTCCTTCATCTGCACGTCCTGCGGGAAGAGCCTGGCCCACCACGCCGCCCTGCTGCGGCACCAGCGCCTGCACACGGGCGAGCGCCCCTTCCAGTGCCCGGCCTGCGGCAAGAGCTTCAACGAGAAGTCCAACCTCAACAAGCACTACCGCATCCACACCGGGGAGCGGCCCTACCGCTGCCCCGCCTGCGGAAAGGGCTTCGTGCAGAAGCACCACCTGCAGAAGCACCAGCGCATCCACGGCCCGCAGCTCCGCGGCGCCTGGCCGGGCCGGCCGGCGAGGGCCGGTGGCACCGGGGAGCGGCTCTACCGCTGCATCGAGTGCGCCGAGAGCTTCCCGCAGAAAGCGTCGCTGGAGGAGCACCAGCGCCGCCACACCCAGCAGAGGCCCTTCCAGTGCCACGGCTGCACCAAGAGCTTCCGCCACCGGCAATCGCTGAACCACCACCAGAAGGTGCACGCCGTGGCCACCTCTCCGGCCGGCGGCTTGCCCGGACACGAGGCGGAGCTGGAGGCTCTGAGCCAGGATGAGCGGTAGCCAAAGGGCTGGGGAAAGGGATAGGGACNATGTTGCTGCTCCAGGGATTCAGCGGAGGAGCGGCTGTGTGAGATCCCAGGGTGGATCTCGGGTTGTTTGAACGCCACCATCGTGCAGGGAGGGGCCATGGGAGCAGCTGAGAGCCCTGGGAAGGCTGTGGGGGCTGGGTGTCAGGAAAGAGAATCAGATAAAATGAGCTGATGTGGTCTCCTGTTGTGCTCCGGGACGGGCTGGGGGGTGACATCCCTGGCTCAACCGGGACAGGGCCATCAGGGCAGGAATGCAGAGTTACCTGCTGGGAATGTGCGATGGGAATGTGGAGCAGACCCGCAGGAATCCCCCACAGGATTAGGGCACCACGGGACTCCCTGGCAGCGGTGAGGAACAAGTCCCACCCACGGTGGCCAGGGCCACTCCATCCCCTGCCCTTCCCTGCTCCCCTTGGCTGCTCATCCTTCCTGCCCGGGATTCCACAACTCTCCCAGTGGCCTGGAGGCTCTGGAGCTGCTGGAAGTGCCTCCCAAACCCCTCCTGCTGAGAGCTGTCCTGCCAATCCCAGTTCTGTGCCCACAGGCACCAGTGCAGCCCCCAAACCAGCCAGACATAGAGACAAATATTTTATTGATTCCACAGCCTGAGAAAGGGATCGGGAATGTCGCAGGAAACGCTGCTCCCGGTCACAGCAGATTTAGAAATGCCAGGCTGGGGCTGCTGGCCCTTCTGCTGGCCTGGGGGGGATTCACCCACTGGCAACGGTGGCACACCAGCTCAGCCATGCCCCTGGGATCAACTGGTGAGCACTGGGATCTTTACCTGGGCAGGGATAACAGGGAAAACCAGCCACTGGCTCACTGCCAGATCCATGGTCACCTGTGCAAAAGGCATCAACCCCCCCGTGTCTGCCACTGGCACCCTCCTGCAGTCAGGGAATGCTCCACACTGCAACCCCAGGGGCAGGAACTGCGAGGCACCAGCCCAGAGGAGCAGTGGGATGTCACTGTATTTCTGTGGAGCAGCTGGATGCTGCAGTCTGCTCCGTGGAGCACGAGGTGGCTGAGGATCACACCTGGATGTGACACAGGTGTTCCCTCAGCTCCCAAAGCTTCCCACAGCAGCACCATCGCACCCTGGGAGTGACTGGGAATGAAAGATGAGAAAAGCCAGCGCTCACTGCTCGGACAGAGACCTCGGGATATCAAATAATTACATCAAACAACTCAAAGCAAACAAAAAAAAAAAACCCTGGAAAAGTGAATGCAGGAGTCCCAGCAGCTGCTCCAGGGTCCGTGTGGCGATGGCTCCGGGCGGGATGTGCTCCCTGTGCACACCCAGGGGTGGGATGCACGTGGGGCTCTGGCCAGACACTGCTCCGGTGGCTCTGGGGGACACCAGAGCAGCGCCAGGCCTGGCTTCCACTGGCTGCCTCCGGGCGGGTCCCCCTCTCCCTGACTGAGGTAGCTGCAGAAGTGTTTTCCCACAGGATTCATCATGGTGGGATTTTAGGCAAAAGGGGACGAGCTGTGGTTGGGAGAGTGGGAAGTTTCCTCCAGAGCTGAGGGGCTGCTCCGTGCAGGCGGATCCACGAGGGTGCTGCTGCAGCATGGGGCTGGCTGACCCGTCAAGTATTCCTGAAATCACTCTGCACCCATGCAGGATGGTCCCAAGGGTGCCTCTGGCCTCCCTGACAGACCTGCTGGGATCCCCAGAATATGCCAGGACAGAATGTTGTGGTTTGGTTTGTTCTGTGGATCTTCCAGTGCAAAGCTCCAGCGTTCCCAACTCGCTGGAGGGGGTGTTGGCTGATCTCCTTCCCAGGGTGGGGGGTGGCGAGGGTGGGCAGGATGCAGTGGGGGGTCTCAGAGATGTCATCTGGTGTCTCAGGAAGCTTGGTCCATGGAGCAAAGGACAGCTTGTGGGAATGCTGTCAGCTCCATTCCCTTCTCCCTGCCCTCTTCAGTTGTGTTCCCAAACGCAAGGGGTCAGCTCCGACATCAAGGAATGTGAAAACTCTGCTCCTGTTTGACCAGGATTCACCTGGTCATCTCCCATCAATGTCAGCTTGGGAAAATTCCAAGCATCAACCAACAAGAACGAATCAGTGGATTGGTGAAGCATTATGGATTGCTGGAGGCTTCTGCAATTCGCTCCCTGTCGTGGTCTCCAAGCTTCCCATTCTTTCTACAACCCAGGAAGCTCCTAAAACGCAGCAGATTCCCAATCCCGGCGTCCCATCAGATGCAAACCCAACAAACACACAGCTTTTCTGCAGGGACGTGCACGGTTCACATCTGTCCCGGGGTCATTTCTCTGCCATCTCCGCAGCCACTGCCCTGGATCCCAGCTGGACCACGGGCTGCACGGCTTTCCTGACGCAGTCAGGGACCAGGGAGCCATTGTCTGGGAGCCCCAGCGCTGCGCCTCCCAACAGCAGCTCCTTGGGCAGGCTGGCTTTTACAGCCTCAAGGCTCCCATTCCCCTGGGAAAGGCCGCCCTGTGCCTCGGGAGCCCCGCGCTGCAGGGACGCCGGGACAGCAGCAGGGGGCCGGGCGTCGGCCTCGCCCTGCAGCGCGGCCAGAGCCCGCTCGTGGATCTTCTTGTGGCGCAAGAGGTGGTTGCTGCGGGTGAAGCACTTGTTGCAGGAGCTGCAGCAGTAGGGCCGCTCCCGCGCGTGCGTCTGCAGGTGCCGCTGCAGCGACACGGAGCACGACAGGAACTTCTTGCAGTAGGGGCACTTCAGCCTGGAGTCGGGCAGCCGCGGTGGGGTGCCCGAGCCCGACAGCCCCTCTCCGTCCGGCTCCCTCTTGGGCTGGCCCAGCCAGGCCCCCGCGGCGTGGCCGCCGCCGCCGCACAGGTGGCGGCGCGGGCGGATGCGCAGCTCGGGGTGCACGTTGCCCCACACCTTGGCCCCGAAGGCTCTGTCCTTGACGTGGATGCTGTGGTGGAGGTCCAGGTGCCGCTTGTTGCTGAAGCCGATCTCGCACACGGGGCACTCGTAGGGGCCCTCCTTGGCGTGGCTGCGCTGGTGGATGATGAGGTTGATCTTGAGGCGGAAGCGCTTCCCGCACTCGGTGCAGGGGTGGGACCATTCCCGCACGTACCCGCGCCGGCAGTTCCCCATCAGCAGGTTGCTGGTCTCGCACCGGTTCGGCTTCTTCTTGCTCTTGGCTTTCACCAGCTCGTTTTTGGGACACTTGCGGATCTCTGAGGGGGTGGATTCCTCTGCCAGCAGCTCGGGCTCCTCTTCCTTCACCTTGATGTCCTCCAGAGAAGCTCCTTCACACAGAGTTTCATCTTCCATGAGGGAGGCTTCCTCTGGGACAGAGAGACACCGTGTTGGTGCCAGCACTGGTGTGACACAGGACCAGGGCCCCTCCCTGTGCCGGCACTGCTGGGGCACCTCCAGGCTTCTCATGGCAAAACAGACATTTAGGGACTGGAGCACGTCCAGGGGATGGAGCTGGGAAGGGGCTGGAGCCCCAGGAGGGGCTGAGGGAGCTGGGAAGGGGCTGAGCCTGGAGAAAAGGAGGCTCAGGGGGGACCTTGTGGCTCTGCACAAGTCCCTGCCAGGAGGGGACAGCCGGGGGGTCGGGCTCTGCTCCCAGGGAACAGGGCCAGGAGGAGAGGGAACGGCCTCAGGCTGGGCCAGGGGAGGCTCAGGGTGGAAACTGGGAAAATTCCTTCCCCAAAAGGGTTGTCCAGCCATGCCACAGTGGCCCAGGGCCATAGAATGCCCATCCCTGGAGGGCTGAGCCCTCTGTGGGTGCCATCAGGACCTGTGGCACGAGGGAATCACCTCTAAACCCACAAGATGTTGCAGGAAAAAAATAAAAGGAGCCCCCGAAACTTCACTTTCTCTCCCTGTTTCAAGCCCAGCAGCTCTGGAAGCTGCTTCCCACCCACCTGCCAGGATTGTGTCCCCAGCACAGGGTGACTCACCAGTGTCAGGCTCTGCCAGGTCCTCCTCCATCTCCGGGTCCTCCTCTGCCATCGTCCCTGGCTGACAGTCCCTCAGGGACATCACATTCATCATCAGGATGGGGAGTTCTGTTTGCAGGGAACAGGGATTTGAAAGACCCGTGGAGACCTCCCAGGTCCCCGCTCCAGCACTATGAACCAGGGATTGCTGAGAGTGTGTGGAAGAGCTGGAGAAAGCTGCAGCTCAAGAGCCAGGACGTGGATCAGCCATCAGGAAAACTCCTTCTGGAAAGGGCTGTCCAGCCCTGGAACAGGCAGTGGTGCAATCTCTCTTCCTGCAGGGATTTAAAAGCCCTGTGGATGTGGCACCTGGGGACACGGGGCCTTGGCAGTGCTGGGGGACAGTAGGACCCAATGATCTCAGAGGGCTTTTCCAGCCCCAGCAATTCTATGGAAAGGGCAGGAGGTGTCAGGAGGAACTGGAGTGAAGCCACACTTGGACCAAAAGCAGAGGGAGGGTTGGGAGGAAGGACACCAAGGTGCCACATGCACCAGGAAAAAAAATAAAAGGAGCCCCTGAAATTTCATTTTCTCTCCCTCACGGAGGAGCCTCACCCCACCATCTCCACAGGCTGCACTCCCGTGTCCAGACTCTCTTCCACTGTCCTGTGACAACATCCCAAGGCTCCCTGGCAATGCCTCTCCAAGCACCACGGCCATGCCCTCTGCCCTGGATGCCACCAGAGCCCTGGAGAACTCTGGGGGAAGGGGAAGCACCTCCTCCCTGGTACCCCTGGAACTCACCTGGGCCAGCTTCCACGGCTATGGGATCCTCTCCTGAAGCCTCTTCCTGCTGCTCCATCTCTTCTGGTGTCTCATTGCTGGGCACACCTGTCTGGAGGGGGTTCTGACTGTCCCCAGTCTGTGTCTGAGGCAGTGTCTGGCTGTCCCCAGTGTGTGCCCACAGGGACTTTGGGCTGTTCCCAATCTGTGCCCGTGGGGGTTTCGGGCTGTTCCCACTCCTTGTCCGTGGGGACTTTGGGCTGTTCCCAATCTGCGTCCTTGGGGACTTTGGGCTGTTCCCACTCCGTGTCCATGAGGACTTTGGGCTGTCTCCAGTCTGTGTCTGTGGGGAATTCTGGCTGTCCTCAGTCCATATCTGTGGAGTTCTCTGGCTGTCCTCAGTCTGTATCTGTGGCAGGTTCTGGTTGTCCCCAGTCTGTGTCTGTGGTGTTTTCGGGCTGTTCCCGCTCCGTGTCCGTGGGGATCTTGGGCTGTTCCCAGTCTGTGTCTCGGAGGGTTCCTGGCTATCCCCAGTCTGTATCTGTGGGTGTTCCTGGCTGTCTCCAGGCTGTATCTGTGGGGTTTTGTGGCTGTTCCCACTCCGTGTCCATGAGGACTTTGGGCTGTCCCCAGTCTGTGTCTGTGAGAGGTTCTGTCTGTCCTCAGTCTGTATTTGTGGGATTTTCTGGCTGTTCCCACTCCGTGTCCATGAGGACTTGGGGCTATCCCCAGTCTGTGTCTGTGGGGAGTTCTGTCTGTCCTCAGTCTGTATCTGTGTTGTTTTCTGGCTGTTCCCACTCCGTGTCCATGGGGTTTTCTGGCTGTCTCCAGTCTGCATCTGTGGGGTTTTCTGGCTGTTCCCACTCCGTGTCCAAGGGGACTTTGGGCTGTCCCCAGTCTGTGTCTGTGGGGTTTTCTGGCTGCTCCCACTCCGTGTCCGTGGGGATCTCGGGCTGTTCCCAGTCTGTGTCTCGGGGCACTCCTGGCTGCTCCCAGTCTGTATCTGTGGGGTTTTGTGGCTGCTCCCAGGCTGTATCTGTGGGGTTTTGTGGCTGTTCCCACTCCGTGTCCATGAGGGTTCCGGGCCCTTTCCGTTGCTGGGCTCTCCATCCCTCCCGATGCTGCTCCGGCTGTGGGGCTGGGCACTGTCTGCTCCCGGGGCAGAGAACAGGGGCTTTATTAGGATTTGGTTGCACCTTTATCCTGCCACATTCCCAAAGTGACCCTTGTCCCCATTCCCGGCCCTGGCAGAGACACAAACACCTCCAGCCCCAATGGCAGAGGCTCCTCCTTGGCCCCGTGGCAGGATCCACATAGGAGGAGCCCTGAATAACAGAACACGAACCCCAAAGGAGATGTCCCTCTGTGTCCCTTTTCCTCTCCTTCAGTCCAACCCCCAAACTCCCACCTGGGCTCCAGGTGAGTTTTCCCATGGGAGAGCACCTGCCCAGCTTCTCCTGGGGTGCCTTTTACCTTCCCAAGTGCCTCGATCCTGCAGGAAAGAGCCCTCCACCGTGGCTCTTCCCACATCTCCACTGTTCCCAGCTGTGTCTGTCCTTTTCCAGCACCTCCCACCTTCCTGCCCAGCCCTCCCACTCTAAATCCAAGCCCCAAGGCTCCCCAGACTGCTCTGTTCCCCCAGGACAGGCAGAGCAGCTCCAGCCTCCTCCGCCCACCTCCGCTCCCAGTTCCTTACTTCCCAGCATATTTCCTGTCCCTCCACAGCTGGCAGGAATGTCTCTGGAAGCCCCAGTCTTACAGGAAGCCTTTCCCACTGCTCCAGACCCTCCTGCAGGCTTTGACTGCTTTTCTCCATGGGGTTTATCCGACCAAGTACAACCATTCCTCTTGGAATGAAGAGTGACGGTGCTCCGGGGTGCTTTAGTCCATGGAGTGAGCACTTCTTTCTTAACGAAGGGGAGATCTCCAGGCACAGCCAGCTGGCACCCACCTGGGGCAGCTTCCATGGGGGTTTCATCTGCTGGAGCCTCATCTGCCTCTTCTGCTGCCCGGGAGGGCTCCTGACCGTGCCCAGTCTGTGTCCAGGGCGGCTCCTGACCCTCTTTGTCACTGAGCTCCTCATCCCTCTCCATCTGGGACAGGATGTCGGGCTTGGACACGGCGTAGTCTGGTCGTAGGGCAGAGGATGGGGGGTGGATTAGGATTTGGCCATGTCCTTAGCCTGGCACATTCCAACGGTGACCCTTGTCCCCTGGCCCAAACACCTCATCCCTACTCCAAACATTTCCCTGTGCCCAAAGCACGATCCATCCCCAAGCACAGATGCAGCTGAGGCAGAGAGGATCATAACCAGCAGGACATGAACTAAAATCCCAAATGAGGGAAAAGCTTTGGCTGCAACGTTTCCCTCTAGTGGAAGTCAGGGACACCTTCCACTATCCCAGGTTGCTCCATGCCCCATCAAACCTGGCCTTGGACACTTCCAGGGATGTGGGCAAACCTGTGCCAAGGCCTCACCACCTCACAGCCCTCCAAACCCCGGCTATTCCACGATTCCATGAGCTACGGCACCCCAAGCCTTACCCAGGGACACCAAGGTCTCGTAGTTGCCCCTCATCACGGCCCTGTACAGATCCTTCTGCCAGCGCTCCAGCCTCTCCCACTCCAGCTCGTTGAAATACACGGAGATGTCATCGAAGGTGAGCGGCACCTGGAATCACAGGGAATTCCTCTGGAACCACACGCGGCTCGGGACACGTCCAGCCCCGCTGTGGGGACACGCAGGGGCTCGGCCCCCCAACCCTTCCACAGTCCTGCAGGATGCCTGGGGAGCTGCTACCTTGGGGATCTCCCCGCGGGAGCCGGGGGGCAGGCGCAGGATCCAGAAGTTCCTGTTCTTGAGGAGGTTCTCCAGGTTGAAGAGGCGCTGCTGCAGCTGCCCGTAGTCCTGCAGGAGGGTGCTCAGGGCGGCCACGCCGCTGCCCAGCTCCCCGACCAGGTTCTCGCAGGCCAGGAGGCGCCGCTCGGCGCGCTCCGTGCGGCTCCGCAGCTCCTGCAGCTCCGGGCCCCGCGCCGCCCTCCGCCGGAGGCTGCCCGACACCTGCGCGGGGTCCAGGGTCAGGGGCTTGGCCAAAGGGTGCTCAGGGAATGGGGACCCCGTAGCCCCGAGGGGTTCACCCAGACCCCCAGTTCTGTAGGGATCTGCCAGAGCCTGACTGCCACCCCTGTGTCCCCACCTTCCCAAGGACCAAAGGCAGACGCCCCTGAATCCAGGGGAACCCCCAGGAACAGCACCTTTGGGGGGTTCCCCAGCTCCACCTCTCCCAGGACCAGCATCCCTGGGAGATCCCTTCATCCCCACGAACTGGCATTGCTGGGGCACCCCCACCCCTCCTGAGATGTCAGAGGGACACCCCTGACCCCCAGAACCGGCACCCCTGGGGGCCCCCCCAGCCCCCCTCCCCTGGAGGACCCCTCAGTCCCTTAGAACCAGCTCTCCCGGAGACCCCCGAGCTGCCACCCCTCAGGGACCACCCCATGCCACCTCCCTCTCCCGGACACTGAGGGACCACCCCGACCCCCAGTCCCACTTCCCCGTGGGATCCCCGCACGCCCCTGGCCCAGCACCGCCACGGCCCGCCCTGTCCCGTGTCCCGTGCCGCATGCTGGCCCGTTCCCCGTGGCCCGGGCGGGCCCTGACCTGCGCGGGCCCCCGGCGGGACATGGCCGCGGCCGCCACCGCCGCCTCGGGCCCCGCGCCCGCGCCGCCACCGGGCCCACAGGGGGCGCCGTCCGCCAGAGCGGCACCGCGCGGGAAGCAGAGCCCCCTGGCGGGCGGGAGGATCAAGAGCCGGGCAGGCGGGGGCGGGGCCCAGAGGAGGCGGGGTCACGTCAAGGGGCGTGGCCGGAACGGGGCGGGTCCATACCTGGGGGCGGGGTCGTGGAGGGGGCAGGTCCAGGCCTGGGGGCGTGTCCAGGTGCCCGAGGCCACCCCGGCCCGGAGACCCCCGGGGCACACCCCGGACCCTGAACTGGGAGCCCTGAGAGACCCCCAGGAGCAGCCCCACCTTGTCTGGGACCATAATTTCTGGGGGAATCTCTCAATCTCCGCGATCCAGCATTCTTGGCGATCCGCCATTCCCCTCAACTGTGAGCCCTGAGAGACCCCCAGGACCGGCATCGCTGGGGGGTCCCCCAGCCCCATCTTCCCTGGGATCAGCATTCCTGGAGGATCTCCCCATCCCTGTGATCCAGCGTTTTGGGGGACCTCTCATACCCTTGAACTGACATTCCTGAGGGACTCCCAGGATCAGCACCCCTGGAGGGTCCCCCAGCCCCACTGTTCCTGGGGTCCCCCTGTGCAGACACCCCACGGGTCGGCTCAGACCCCCCGTCCTGGTGTCCCCACACTCCCACCCAGCCCAGCCCAGCGTGGGGTAGCCCTGCTGGGGGTCACCCACCCTGGGTGCGTCCCCCCAAACGCATCCACTCACTCCCTCCGGTGTACCAGCTTTATTCGGGGGCTTGGCAAAGTGGGGGCAGCTGCCCCAGAAGCATTTTGGGGGTGGGAAGGGCGGGGGGCTCAGCTCACAGCAGGCAGTGTGTGGCTGAGCTCTCTGCTGCCGTGGAGCTGCTCCCGGTGTCCAGCAGCATTCCCAGGCTCCGGCATCGCTCCCGCCGCGCTCTCGGTGCTCGGTGACTCCTACAACGCCCCGCGGGAGCTGCCGGGGGGGCCCCGCCAGGCCCGGGGTCCTGCCGGGGCTCCGTTGTCACCTGTCACAGCAGCGGAATGTGCCTGGGGTGTCCCACGGGCTGCGCCGGCTCCGGGCTCTCCCTCCTGGCTCTGCCCTGCAGGAGTGAGCGCGGCGTCGTACGGAGCCCCGGGAGAGGGAGATGCCATCCCCTCCTCATCCCGTCCCCATCCCCGTCCCCATCCCATCCCCATCCCATCCCATCCCCATCCCATCCCCAACCCTTCCCCATCCCATCCCCATCCCACCCCATCCCTCCTCCTGCCCGGTTTGTACGCGGAGATCGGAGCTCTCTCGCAGGACTGTGTTCTCCCAGGGGCTTCTCCAGCCCTGAGATGTTCCTCATCTCCGTTTCCTCCTGCCAGGAGATTTTGCTGGNCCCATCCCCATTCCCGGGCAGCCCCGGTACCTCCAGACCCTTCCCGCTCCGTGCCCGCCTGCCCGGCTGAGCCGCATCCTCCTCACGGGAATTCCAGGGCACGGACTGCGATTCCTGGGGGACAGAGGCGGGTGTGGGAGCCGCCATCCATCCCCCGCATTCCCGCATTCCCGCAGCCCTCGGGCCGGCTCACCTCGCTGAGCACGGAGAAGCAGCCGGAGCAGGGTCTGTGCGGCCGCCGCCGGCCCTGCGGAGGAAGGGATGGATCGGGATGTCCCGGAGCGCGGGGCTGGGAATGCGGGCGGCACCGGGAGGCGATGGCAACACCGCTGAGCCCCGTCCCGCCGCCGGAGGCCCGGGAATGCCGCGCCCATCCCCGCAGGGCCGGGGAGAAGCCGCGGCATTCCCGGGCAGGGCAGGGCGCGGTGCCGGGGCCCGCCGTGCCGGAGCCGTGCCGAGCTCTGCCATTCCCCGCATTCCCAGCCCCGTTATTCCCAGTTTTACCCCTCCAAATTCACAGCCCACCTCTCTCCCGCGGGCTGCCATCCCGGAGTCACCGCGGTCACCTCCTGCTCCCGCCACTCCGGCCACGGCCACGGTGACAGCGCAGAGCAGCCACAGCCTCATGGTGTCACCCCGGCTGTCCCCGAGCCGCGGCCGCTGCCCCTGCCTGGACATTGACCCCGGAAAGGTCAATCAGAGCCGGAGCTGCCGGACACAGGGGGAGGAAAGGGCCAAAGTTCTGGATAAGGGATCAGCTGGATTGAATTTCTCCCTAAAATTCTGTCCTGGCCGTCCTGTTCTTCCTGCACCGCTCTCATGGAGTCCTGGAATGGCCTGGGCTGAGGGGATTTAAGGATCATCCAAACTTTCATCATCAACAATTCCAGATCCTGCTCCTGTTGCTGCAGCAACCCCCACCCACAATTCCAGGTTCTGGGATGGTTATTGAACCAAACCAGACTCGTTGTGTCTGTTTAGTGATGAGCAGTTAGTCCTGGCCACTCCTGAGGATGCCTGGGATGTGATGGAATTTCATTCATTCCAGATTTCTGCCTTCTGGTGGCACAGATGTGAAGGGTCCAGGCAGGACAGAGGAATCCCATAGGGAATTCCAGGGGAAAGATGGAGACTCCGTACACGGGGTTGGTGGGAAGGGAATCGTGGAGAAGCTGCACACGGGAGATACAGAACCGTCGGGAAATTTATCCAAGGAAAGAGGGAAATCCAGAGGAGGCTCATCCAGGAGCGGGCAGGGAGGGACGTGAGGGCAGCGGGGAACATGAACTCAGGCCTCAGGCAAGGCTGTGAAACAACCCAGAGTCGGGATCAGATCTGAGAGACTTTCTGGTGGAAAACGTGAGGATTCCCATGCTAAATTTGGGAATTCGGGAGCATCAAGGCCTCTGGAGGCCAAACGGGATCGGAGCGCGGCGGATCCGGGCTCTGGTCGCAGGGAACGGGGACAGGACAGGAGGGAACGGCCTGAGGGGCGGGCCCGCTGGGGCACCGGGACATTCCCTGCTGGAAGGGCCGCCCAGCCGTGCAGTGCCCACGGCGGTGCCCGTGCCATTCCCCATTCCCCATTCCCGGTGGGATTTACAGCCCCCGATCCGGGCCCTCCTCACGTGCCGGGGTCACCGCGGCGCTTCCGGGGCGCCGCTTCCGGGTCGGCAATGGCGGCGCTTCCGGTGTGGGCGGGGCCTGTACCGGAAGCGCGTGCGGGAGAGGCGCGGGTGCCGCGGGAAGTGTCGGGATCCCCCCGCGACCCCCCCAAACCCTCCCGGGCTCCCCGAGACCCCCGAGACCCCCCGCCCGCCATGGCGGGGCAGGCGCAGGTAGGAGCCGGGCGCTGGCGGGGGNNNNAACCCCCTATCACCCCCCACATCCCTCCCCTCCCTCTCTCTGCCCCAGTTCCCCCCTCCCCACTGGGATCGCCCCCGAGGGATTTCCTGGGATGGGCCCTGTGGGGTCACAGGGGGTTCCTGGCAATCTCCCCCTGCCCAGCTCCAGGTGACCTGGGGTCCTGGACTGTCCCAGCCCCATGGTGATCACGGAATTCTCCAGGTAGGAACGGTAAAACGCATCCCATGGTACCGGTGTTTGGTGCTGGATTCCAGCCCGTCCTTCTCCCAAATTCATAATTCCCACCCGGGTGGGGAACACACCTTCCTGGGACATCCCATCCATGGGAGCTCCTTTGGGCTGGGAAAGGCTTCCGGTGGGAGGGAGGGTGTGGTCCTTGAGGAGGGTGCGGTCCCTGAGGAGGGTGTGATCCCTGAGGAGGGTGTGATCCCTTAGGAGGGTGTGATCCCTGAGGGAAGCCGTGATCCCTGAGGAGGGTGTGGTCCCTGAGGAGGGTGTGGTCCCTGAGGAGGGTGTGATCCCTGAGGGAAGCTGTGATCCCTGAGGAGGGTGTGATCCCTGAGGGAAGCCGTGATCCCTGAGGGAAGCCATGATCCCTGAGGGAAGCCGTGATCCCTGAGGGAAGCTGTGCTCCCTGATCCCGTGGCAGGAGCCGGTGACCTTCGAGGACGTGATGGTGTTCCTGAGCCGGGCCGAGTGGGACGCGCTCCCGGCGGGGCAGCGGGAGCTGTACCGGGACGTCGTGTCGGACACCTACGAACTCCTCACCTCCCTGGGTAATCCTGGGAATGGCCCCAGGCAGGGATTCCCTCAGATCCCACCCCAGCGGCTTCCAGAGCGTTGAATCCCAGAATCCCAGAGTGGCTGAGGTTGGAAAAGGCCTTGGAGATGGCTGAGTCCAACTGTTCCCCAAGGCCGCCTCTAATCCACGTCTCCAAGTGCTGCATCCAAGCTTTCCGATCCCTCCAGGGCTGGCCAACCCTTCCTGTGGGGAGTTCTCCCCTACAGGGGCTGATCGGGGAGTTTAGTGCTGGAAAAGGCAGGATTTGGGTCTGAGTTTGAGCACCCCTGGAAATGATTCCCTGAGATCAGGGAGCACAGTGGGATGTCCCATGGGATGGGCAGAAGACATTCCCTCACTGGGAAAGGCTGTTAGCAGAACTGGGAGCTGCTTCCCACACTTCCATCAGGGCTCTCAGGAATAAATCCCTCTCTGGCAGCAGCTCTGGTTTCTCCCTTGCTTTTCCCACATTCCAGAGGTGTTTCTGTGCACAGTGAGGCACAGCTGGGGTGTCCCAGTCCTTGGTTTTCCCATGAGCAGGGACAGTGTAACGTCCTCTGTCCCATTCCCAGGTTATCCAGGCCCCAAGCCCGACATCCTGCACCGGCTGGAGCGTGGGGAAGAGCCGTGGATCTGCTCATCCCCAGGTGAGCAGCAGCATCCCGACCCTTGGGGATGGAATCCGCATCCAGGATGGGCTCAGGGCTCCTTGCTCCATCCCTGTGGCCGTGGAGAAGTCAGGATTCCTGGTGGGGACGAGGACAGGGCTCTTCTTTCGTTCCCAGGGCTGTGGAGAGTCAGGATTCCCGGCCTGGCTGGTGACATCTGCTGTTTTCCCTGCAGGACACGGTGAGAGCTGGCTGGAGGAGCCTTCCTCTGGCTGGTGGCCTGGAGCCAGCGGGTACCAGGGGCTGGAGACCTCATGTCCAGGTGAGTCCTGCTCCCTCCTACTCCAGCCCATCCCTGAGGAGCTCCAACCCCATCCCTGCGCCACTCCCAGGGCTTCTCCCACTACTTGTCTCTCCTGACGTCTGGCAGAGGTTGGGATGTGGAGCCCAGGCAGTCCCAGACCGGGAAGATGGGATGATCCCGTCCCTGCTCCAGCCAGGAAGGATCCAACCCCTTCCCACCCCCTCCCAGCAGGATGGGGCACGTTGTGGTGTCTCCAGGACAGGAGGTTCCTGAAGAAGTTTGGCTGTCACGAGGGAAGGAACGAATTCCCATCGAAAGCAGAGAGTGGAGTGGGGAGCCAAACCCAGCCATGGCTCGTGAAGGAGGAAGTGCAGGATAAACCTGAACTCATGGAAAACCTAACCCAGAGTGGGACATCCCTGCTTCATTCCGTGACGGAACAGCAGAGCCTGGATCCTTGGGAACAGCTGTGGGAGAGGAATCCTGGGAACGCCCAAAACCACGGACACACCTCGGGAGAGGCAACGCTCTTCCCAGGAACCTGGGAGCTGAGAGTGGAGGACCTGAGAGCGGCGGTGGCGAAGGACCACAGCTACTGCCTGCGGAGCGAGCTGGGAGCGCGCCGTGTCCCCAGGTCCTGCTCCCTGCGGGAACACGACTACTGCTGCCAGCACCGCCCCGGGAAGAACCGCGGGGCCGGCGCCGGCTGCGCCGCGTGCCGCCGGCTGGCGCGGCGACGATCCGGCTGTGGCGGGATGATCCGGAGAGCCAGGGAGATCCTGTGGCGCTACCGGCCCTACCGCAGGCTGGGGGTTCCATGGAGAGGCTGCTCCGGCTGCTGCGCCGCGGCGCGGGGGATGAACCCCGCGGCTCGGGGACCACGCGAGCTCCGGAGCGCCAGGAACGCCCAGGGGGTGACATCGGACACATGGGGTGCCCCGGAGGGGGTTTTGGGAACTGGGGCTTCACCCTCTGCCCTAAGCCAGGCTGTAGGGGTGAGGAAGAGAGCGATGCCTCTGAAGGATCCCAGTGCCAGCCGGGAGTCTGAAGGATGCGTGAAAGCCCGGAAATCCCAGGGGATGTCGCTCCAGGACGTGTTCCAGGACGTGCTGAAGGCGGTCGGGTACATATTGGACTCCATGTGCCGGAAGTTTGAGCTCCAGGGGTTCTCCCAAGGGAAGAGCATCTGGCCCATCATCATCCAGATCGACAACTTGTCGGAGATTGGGAAGTCCTGACTCCCGGGGGGAAACTGGGATTGGATTCCCTGAGGCACAGCACTCAATCCCCCCCAGTCCTGGTGGGGTTCTGGAGGAGAAACGTGGCAGAGGTGGATTGAGGGAGGTAAAACTGGGAATGTGGGGCCTCCTGTGAACTGGGATTGATTAAGAGGCTTTGGAGAAAAGTAGTGGGAAAGGGGAGGATCCGCGTGGCTCAAATGAGGAAAGAACGAAAAGTGAGCATGGGATCCTGAAATCCTGTAATGCTGTAATGTCTTAGCCTGGAATGGATGTTAAATCCATCTTTAAAAATCGACCATGGGTCGGGTTGTGCTCTTGTCACCAAAACTACAGGAAAACAAAAATCAAAACCAACATTTTTTGTGTTAGAGAATGAAGGCATTTCTTTATTCTTGGCTGGGATGTGCAACAGAAATTATTTCACCCAAACATAACGTGGGTATGCAGAGAAAATTATTCCATGACACGTAAATTTTACTCGATTTTTCTCCAAACTTTTTCCAGTCCAAACCCACAGAAATCCATTGGTTCAATGCTCATTGGTCCCAAATTGTGGAGTTCTCAGAATTTGGTTTCTTCTTGAACCGGGATTTGTCTCCCACGTTAATTAGGTCCTCATTAGCAGATTTCTTTATCAGCCTTTTCCAGACCAGGGGGCAGAGTCTGGGGTAGATGTTCCTTGATTCTTGCTGATGGTCGTTATTTTTTTGGGTGGTTTTTTTTGGGCTGTTCCAGTCTATTGAGATGTTAAGATCATCAGGCCTCACAGAGTGGAACAATAAATACCCTCAAAAAAACCCCTCCTCTAATTCCCTTCCCCAAGGGAAAAGCAAACCAAGCCTGACTAGTGAAAGGAAATAAAGAAAATCTAAACTTTGTGTATTTCCCAACACTCCCAGGGAACACGGAGAGGATGAGATGAAACAGCTTCGAGTGCCCGGGGAGAGTCAGGTTGGGTTGGGTGGAGGGATGGATATAGGGAAGGACGAAGGAAGGCTCAGTTCCATTCATGTGGAAGTGTTTTCTTGGGAAACCCAGCCTGGCCTGAATTCCCAGCAGCTTTTTGAGCCTCTGGAATTGGATCATTACAAGGAAAAGGTGATTTCTGGGATGTTCTTCCAGGGGGCAGGTGCTGTTATGGGGACACAAGGAAGCTCCAACAAATCCAAGCAAACGGAACACTTGTGGATTCATTCACTTTCCCACTTTTCCATGTCAGTGGGAGTGGCAATGTGGAAAATCTGGGATGCAGGATTAGGGATGCTCCTCTCATGGCTGGTGGTGGTTTTGGCAGCGGGATGTTCCTGCCAGCTGTGGGGTGTTGGCTTTGGGGTTTCAACATTCCCCTTCCAGCCTCCCAAATCGCTTGGAGGGAGCTGGAGGGCTCATCCTGGAGAAGAGGCTCAGGGGGCACCTTCTGGCTCCCTGCGATTCCCTGGGAGAAGGTTGGAGCCAGGAGGGGTCGGGCTCTGCTCCCAGGAGACAGGACAAGAGGGAACGGCCTCAAGGGGAGGTTCAGGTGGGATATTGGGAATATTCCTCCTGGAATGGGCTCTGAGCCCTGGCCCAGCTGCTCCAGGCAGGTGTGGAGTCCCCATTGCTGGAGGGATTTAAAAGCCCTGTGGGTGTGGCACTTGGGGACATGGTCAGTGCTGGGCTTGGACTCATCTCTGAGGCCTTCGCCAATCTCAACAATTCCATTATTTTGCAATTCCTGTAAGGATATGCCTGCCCATCAGTGCTGGCGGATGATGAAGCGGGACTTTAAAGCCGATAAAACCGGTGAAATGTCTCGGGAACCGCTTTGTCCCGGCTCCAGACGTGGCTTGAGGGCCGAGGGTTCCCGTCACCATCCCCCATTCCCCGGTTCCCCTCACGGCCCCCCACCCGCACCCCGCGGAAGCGGCGGCACCGCCGCCCAATCGCAGTGCGATCTGCGGGTCACGTGCCGCGCTCCGCCAATCACAGCGCTCGCCGCGCGACCCGGATGCTGTACATCCTCCCAACATGGCGCCGCCCGGTGAGCGCGGGAACGCGCCACTTCCGGGTCTACGCGCGAAGCGACGATGGGGGCGTGGCCTAAGGCGGAAAAGCGCGCGCGTGTTGACGCGTGTGGCCACGCCCCCTCCGCTGCGGTTGCCATGGGAACGAGGGCGGTGCCGTTGCCATGGAAACCACGAACGCGCCGGGGCTCGGAGCGGGAAACGGGAACACGGAGAGACCGGGCGGGGACCGGGCAGGGATCGGGCAGGGACCGGGCAGGGACACGGAGCTGCTGGAGAGATCCAGAGGAGGCCCCAGAGCTGCTCCAGGGCTGGAGCCAGGCTGGGAGAGCTGGGAATGTTCCCCTGGAGAGGAGAAGCTCCAGGGAGAGCTCAGAGCCCCTGGCAGGGCCTGAAGGGGCTCCAGGAGAGCTGGAGAGGGACTGGGGACAAGGGATGGAGGGACAGGACACAGGGGATGGATGGGAGATTGGGAATTGGGAATTCCTGGCTGGGCTGGAATTCCCAGATTTGCTGTGGCTGCCCCTGGATCCCTGGCAGTGTCCCAGGCCAGGTTGGCCACTTGGAGCAGCCTGGGACAGTGGAAGGTGTCCCTGCCATGGCAGGAGGTGGTATGGAACAGGATTTATGGAATGGGATTTATGCTCCATTCCCATCCAAACCACTCCAGGATGATTCCATGACGGACCAGCTGTGCCCTCCCCTCTGTATCCCAGAATCCCAGACTTTGTTGGGTTGGAAGGACCTTTAAGCCCATCCAGTCCCACCCCGTGCCTTGGCCTGGGAACTTTCCCCTGCCCAGGTCGGATCGGGGTCTGGCTCTGGGAACGGCTCCAAGACAAACCCGTGGCTGTTCTGGAATGAGGAGGGACAGCACAGTCCTGGGAATGGCAAATAAACCCACAGTGAGATTTACGAGCAGGGAATTTCCCCAGCTCCGGGCTCAGGGTTTGGTTTTGGGCGGGATTTACTCCTCCTCCTGTTAGAGGTGGGAGATGTTCTGGCAATCACAACTTCCCGAGGAAAACTCACTGGATTTTCCCTTTTTTATTCCCAAGATGTCCTTCCAGGGTCTTGCAGCTTTTTTGGAGCCTGCTCAGGGCTGGCACAGGCACCTAAAAACGAAATTTAAATATATGACATTATTTTGAAAATCTTTCTCTTGCTGTTCAATCCTAGCTGGGACACATGGGGAAAGTGGGAACAACTGAGGAGTTTGGAAGAAATTAGGAAGGAATTGAATAATTTCCCTGTGAAAGAACAGGGAAGAATTTGGAAGGAATTGTAGAATTTAAAGGGGATTTGTAAGGAATGGGCGACAGTTTGGAAGGAACTGGGAAAGACTTGGAGGGAAGGAACCAGTCCCTGGGGACGTGTTGGAATCCCCGTCCCTGGAGGTTCTTGAGGTGAGCCTGGATGTGGTGCAGGATAATCCCACCCGAAGTCCCTTTTCCGTGGAATGTCCCAGGGCCAGGTGGGCTCGTTCTGGCAGGGCAGGGACCAACACCCTCCCTCCCTCCCTGGGGACTTCCAGGTGCCACCCCTTGGTGTCTTTGTCCCCGTGTGTGATTTATGAGGATGTTTTCCACGGCCTGCGCTGATCCCAGCTGTGGCTCCAGGGGGGCCTGAACCCAGGGTCACCCTCAGGGCAGGATCCTGGGTGTCCTCCTGGAGCTTCCTGCTCCCCTGGGAGAGGGTGGCCTCTCCCACGCCGGTGTTTGGTGGAACCCACCCTGTTTGCAGAGAGGGACAAGGCCATAAATCACCCCTGGGCTGCAAAACCCCGTCTTGTCTTCAGAGAGTCAAGGAATTGCTGAGGGGAAGAGTCCTCGGAGCCCATCGAGTCCAATCGTCCCGTGTTGGTTTAGCTGCCACCACGATAAATTTGATAAACAGAATTTGGTGAAGGTGAAACCGTTACACATCCCCAGCACTGCCGAGGCCACCCCTGACCACGTCCCCAAGTGCCACATCCACAGGACTTTTCAATTCCCACTGGCATGGGGACTCCACCACTGCCCTGGGCAGCTGGGCCAGGGCTGGAGAGCCCTTTTGGGAAAGGGATTTTCCCAATTTCCAGCCTGAACCTCCCCTGGCCCAACCTGGGGCTGTTTCCCCTTGTCCTGTCACTGTTCCCTGGGAGAAGAACCTGACCCTCACCTGGCTCGGACCTTTCATCCCCACCACGCTCTGGACTATCCCACGTCTGTCACCACTGTCCCCCGTCCTCGCTGTCACCCCCTGGTCACACATTCCCCCCCCATGGCAGGGGGACCCCAAACCCTGCTGCCCAAAGGTGACCTCCACACCCGTCCCCACTGCCCTGGGGACCAGAGCGGGCTGGACTGGGCTCCTGGCCAGACTCATCCCACCCGGAATGTCCCGCTGTCCCAGCAACGCCCAGGACAGCTCCCATAAAAGCTCTCCTGGCCCGGTGGGGAGCAGGATCCGGGATCCAGGAGCCAGGATGGGGCCGTGCCGAGCGCTGCCGCTGCTGCTGCTGCTGCTGCTGGGGCTGGCTGGAGCCTCCACCCCGCGGCCTCAGGGATCCACAGCGGGCCAGGATGGAGCCGGGACGGGATGGGGAGGATCCACGGCGGCACCACCGGGGCTCCTGAGCTACAGGGACGTGGTGGCGGCGGCCGTGGAGCTGCTCAACGCCAAGGCTGCCGGTCCCTACGTCCTGCGGCTCCGGGAGGCTCAGCCCCCGCTCGGCTGGGTGAGTGCTGAGCTCTCCCTTTCCAGGAGGATCTCCAGGACTGGGCAGTGCTGGATCCAGCTCTCCTTCTCAGGGTGGATCTGCCCCGTGTTGGGTCTGACCCCTGAGGGATCGAGTTCAGCTGAGTCGGGGCTGAGCCTGACCCGTTCCAGGCTGGATGTGGCCCCTCTTTGGGGCTGGACACGGGGGGTGGTGGATCCCTGATGGATCCTGCCCCTTTTCCCAGCCCTCAGACCTGCAGAGCCGGCAGCAGCTGAGCTTCACCCTGGAGGAAACCACGTGCAGGACACCGGGAATGGCCACCAGTGACTGCAAGAGCCACTGGCTCGGGGTGAGGCCTCGTCCTGTGGGACCTGGGGATTATCTGGTGGGGAAACTCAGGCACGAGGGCGCTGGGCTCTCCCCTGTCCCCTCTGTGCCCCACAGGCGGTGACCTGGTGCCAGGGCTCCGTTTTCCTGGAGGGCCAGCAGCCCACGGTGGAGCTCTCCTGCGAGAAGGCTCCGGCTGCGGTGAGAAGGGACAGGGATGGCTCCGTGTCCCCCCGGCTGCCGGGGTGTCCCCCAGGTCCCCTCCTCACCTCCCCACAGCCTGACCCTGCTCTTTGTTCCCCCAGTTTGGCGGGATCTGGAAATCCAAGGTCAAGGATTTCTTTGGCAAGGTCAAGCAGCGTTTCCGGGGCTTCTTCCAGTGCGGTCGGATTTGGATCCGGGACAGGCTCAAACTGCAGGCACCCAAACCCTGAGGGGTGACACTGCTGTGTCCCCTCCCTGTGTCCCCTCCCTGTGTCCCCTCCACGTGTCCCCTCCCCGTGTCCCCTCCCCGTGTCCTCTCCCCGTGTCCCCTCCCCAGGTGTTTCCCTGCCAATAAAGGTCCCTGCGTCACTCCTGGTGTCACCCTGAGTGTTCCTGCACCCCAGTGGGGACCCCCGAGTGCTCCCACACCCCCCAAAATCCCCCCGTGCCCAGCCAGGGAGCTGTGGGGGCTGGGGGTGATGAATGGGGGGTGTCACGAGTGGGGGGCGCTCACTGGGGCAGGTCTGGGGTCCCCCCACTTCTTCAAGGCCGTGGAGAGGAAAAGGGACCCCCCCCGCAGGTGCTGCCACCTCGGGGACCCCCCAAGAGTCCCACCCCAAATCCAGCTGCTCCCGGCCCTGCTGGGCCTCTGCTGCCACTGTCCCCACGGGGGGGACATGAAGATGGGGACGGTGACAGAAGGTCCTGGGGGAAGCAGGATCAGCTCCCCCAAAACGGGCGAGACAGGGGCACCCCCGGGGTCTCCTCCTGGCACCGGCCTCCTGCGGGGACTTGGATCCCTGGGATTGTCCTTCCCTGTCCCCAGGACACCTCGGGGGTCCCCCGGAGCCTGTGGGGTCCCCACAGAGCTATTTGTGGGGTCGAGACCCCACAGGAATGTTGGGGGAACAGGAGGGACACCCCCAGGGGGCTGCAGCCATCACCCTGCTCCAGCCACTTTTGGGGCACGGGGGTCCCTGAGCCCCCCGGCTCTGCACCCACGATGTCCCTGTCCCAAACTGGGTCTGTCATGGGGGTCCCCTCGGGACCTGAACCCCCCCCCCAGCAGCTCCCCGGAGGGCTCAGTGTCCCCTGTGTCCCCCCCATCTCCCTTGGCCGTCGCTGCTGGTTTGGGGGGGACACGATGCAGTGAGGGCAATGCCACCCCGGGGGACAATGACTCTGTGGGGACAGTGACCCCGTGGGGATGACGGTGGTCCCTATTTTGGGTGAGACCCAGAGCGAACCCATCCCTGTCCCCTCGGGACCACCCCCCCTGAGGACGATGTGGGGGGGCAGCCCCGTGTCCCCGCCGTGCCTCAGTTTCCCCGTGTGACAGAGACAGGAGGAGCGCGGTGGCCTCTGGGCCACTCCCCGTGGCCCCTTTATTGCTCAGCCCAGGCGCAGGCCCGCGGAGCCCTTCAGGCGGATGTCCCAGTTGACCCTGGGCCGGAACCGCCGCACCCGGCCCAGGAAACGCCCGAAGCGACCGCGCTGGACCAGAACCGGCTGCCGGGGGATGGGGGGGTCAGGGGGTGTGGGGTCCCCCTTGGGAGCACACCCAGGACCCCACCCGGGGACCCCCGCACCTGGAAACCCACCCAGGACCCCACACCAGGGACCTCATCCCCAGGATCCCACCCAGGACCCCACACCAGGGACCTCATCCCCAGGACCCCAGACCAGGGACCCCATCCTCAGGATCCCACCCAGGATACCACCCAGGACCCCACACCAGGGACCCCATCCCCAGGATCCCACCCAGGACCCCACACCAGGGACCCCATCCCCAGGATCCCACCTGGGACCCCAGACCAGGGACACCCCTTGTGTCCCCGCACCAGGGACCCCACACCTGGGACACTTGGGACCCCGTATCCAGAATCCAACACTAGGGACCCCACCCATGTCCCCACACCCAGAGCCCACCCAGGACGCCCCACCTGGGGCCCTGCACCCCAAAACCCAGGACCCCACCCCTGGGAGTCTGCACCTAAACCCTCCCACCTGGAACAGCCCACCCAGCACCTGTGAGCTCCCCGGGACCCCTCGCCCTCCTCTGGAGCCATCGGGGTGTCCCTTTTAGCGCTGTGGGGCAGGGGAAGGGACCCTCCTGTCCCACCCCACCCACGGGTGCCCCCCGGCTCCCCCCACTCACGTCGGAGGAGGCGTCGAAGCAGCGCAGGTCGATCTCGGGGGAGTTCTGCAGGAGCTGCACCGGCCCCGAGCACTCCTTGATGACCTGGCGGGGGGGACACGGGAACACGCGGTGTCACCCTGGGGATGTCACCGGGGTCCCCGTGCCTCCCTTCCTCCCGCTCCTCCTCCTCCTCCTCCTCCTCACCCCGTTCTCCTTGAAGTCGCAGTCGTCGGGGTTGATGCGGGCGCTGGCGGCACAGTCTGTCTCCATCATGGTGAAGTTGAGTCCCCGCAGCGAGCTCAGCTCCACGCCCTGGGGACACGGGTGGGTCACCAGGGGAGGTGACAGGAGCGGGGTCAGCAGCGGGGGAGTCACTCACAGGAGGTCACCAGGGGGGGCAATCAGCGGGGTGGGCTCAGGGGCAGCGCTCAGCCCTCACAAGGTGGGGGTNGGGGGGGTCACGAGTGGGGTGACACTCCCTGGGTGGCGTTTGGGGTCGGCACTGTCACCCCGAGGAGGTTCCAGGAGAGTGGGGGGACAGGAACAGGGGTCAGGAGTCGGGGGGTCACAAACAGGGGGTCCCGAGTGGGGGGACACTCACTGGGGCTGGGCGGCCCCAATCAGGCACCACCAGAGGGGGGTCCCGGGTGGGGTGGGGGTGTCACCCGTGGGGGGCACTCACCAGGGCGGGCTCGGGCTCAGCGCTGAGCAGCCTGAAGGCGTTCTGCACCTCGGGCCGCTGGTTGTAGGAATCCACGGCCTGGGCCAGCGCCTGGGTGTAGGCGACGGGCGCCGGGGCGGGGAGGGCGCAGGCCCCCCCCAGCACCGCCAGCACCAGCAGCCACGAGCTCGGCATCGTTGTCCCCACGGCCACCCCCGCGCCCCTTTTATCCCCCCTTGAGGGGAGGTTGGGGACCCGCCCCGGGGCTCCCTCCCCCTCGGGAAACGCCCGGCCCCAACCCGCAGAGCGGTTTTGCGGGGGACACGCGGTGCGGGGGGGTCGCAGTGTGTCGCCGTGGATGGGCGGTGGCAGCTGAACCCCTCGGGGCCCCCACCTTGGCTGGGCTCGGGGGGGGGGGGTTTGGGGCCAGGACCCCTCGGGGTCCCCGGTGGTGACACGTTGCCCGTGTTGGGTGGGTGCCCGCGGGGTTGCACAACCCCCAACTTGCCCCATCGCTGTTGCTCAAGGTCGAGGGTGCCCCCAGGGTCCCCCCCCCCCAAACCGTCACCCCCACACACGCACACGTCCGACCCCGAAATCTCTTTATTCCGGCTCCGCTAGGGACAGGGGGCGGCGGGATGGTCCCCGCAGGGACGCGCCGGGAGGGGGCCGAGCCCGCGGGGGGGGCCCCGAGGATGATGAGGAGGATGAGGATGAGGAGGATGAAGAGGAGTGACCTGGGTTGGTGCCGGGGGAGCGGGGCTGGGCGTTGTCACCGGGCGGCTGCGGGGAGAAATTAAGGGGTCTTTCATTCCAGAGCCAACCCCCCCCCCCCAAA
>VZDJ01000067.1:92866-110248 GCA_008694505.1 Cyanoderma ruficeps | reverse complement strand
CCCCCCCCCAGGCCGGGTTCCCGGAGCCCTCACCGGCTCCCGGCCGCACTCCACCATCGACAGCGGCACGTCGGGCAGGAAGGTGAACACGGACACCTGGGCCGAGCAGCGCTGCACCTGGGGACAGAGCGGCCTCAGCACCCCGGGGACCACCCCCGCACCCCGGGTTTGGGGGTCCCAGCCCACCCTCACCCTGCCCGGGCGGCCCCGGCAGCCGCGGGGGTCCGGGGCGGGCTTGGGGCAGGGCGGCTGCCGGGCCGTGAAGTTGATGCTGAAGTGGGTCCCCCAGTCGAAGCTCTGCTGGGAGAAAAAGCTCGGTGGGTGGGTGTCGGAGCGTGGAGCACCCCCCCTCGCAGCCGCACCCCATTTTCCTACCGTCCTGGCGACCCCCAGCAGCCGCAGCAGCCGCAGCTCCTGCCCGTGCGTCTCCAGCACGGAGCGCGCCAGCTCCCGGGGCGCGGGCACGGCCGGGGGCACGGCCCGGGCCAGGGCAGCGCCCGCCGCCAGCAGCACGGCCCCCAGCACCAGCGCCGTGCGGCCGGGAACGAGTCTCGGTCCTCGGCTCGGAGCCCCCAGCACCAGCGCCGTGCGGCCGGGAACGAGCCTCGGTCCTCGGCTCGGAGCCCCCGGCACCAGCCCCATGCGGCCGGGAACGAGTCTCGGCCCTCGGCCCGGGGTCCCCAGCACCATCGCCGTGCGGCCGGGAACGAGTCTCGGCCCTCGGCCCGGGGTCCCCGGCACCATCGCCGTGCGGCCGGGAACGAGCCTCGGTCCTCGGCCCGGAGTCCCCGGCACCAGCGCCGTGCGGCCGGGAACGAGCCTCGGTCCTCGGCCCGGAGTCCCCGGCACCAGCGCCGTGCGGCCGGGAACGAGCCTCGGTCCTCGGCCCGGGGTCCCCGGCACCAGCGCCGTGCGGCCGGGAACGAGCCTCGGTCCTCGGCCCGGGGTCCCCGGCACCAGCGCCGTGCGGCCGGGAACGAGCCTCGGTCCTCGGCCCGGAGTCCCCGGCACCAGCGCCGTGCGGCCGGGAACGAGCCTCGGTCCTCGGCCCGGAGTCCCCGGCACCAGCGCCGTGCGGCCGGGAACGAGCCTCGGTCCTCGGCCCGGGGTCCCCGGCACCAGCGCCGTGCGGCCGGGAACGAGCCTCGGTCCTCGGCCCGGGGTCCCCGGCACCAGCGCCGTGCGGCCGGGAACGAGCCTCGGTCCTCGGCCCGGGGTCCCCGGCTCCAGCGCCGTGCGGCCGGGAACGAGCCTCGGTCCTCGGCCCGGGGTCCCCGGCTCCAGCGCCGTGCGGCCGGGAATGAGTCTCGGCCCTGGGCCCGGGGCCCCCGGCTCCGTCCCCACGATGAAGAGTGGCCCCCGTGCCACGGGACGGGATAGGGTTGCCGGTGTTTTCCTTGGCCCGGTGCCGCGGGGGGAGCGCGCCTGGACCTGCAGGAGATGCGGCGATGCTGGAGCTCGGCAGGGCCGATCCCCCCTCCGTGGCCCCTTCCCTGTGCCTGCTCCCGGTCCAACCGGGATCCTGCTCCTCCCGAGCATCCCCCTGCTTCCCACAGAGAGAACCAGGAGCCCCCCTCCCCTCTCCCAGTTTCTTTACACGATTTTGGGGCTCAGATTCATCCATACCCCCCGTACCCAGGTTTTCCTTGGATTCATGAACACAGGGTTTGCTGAGGGCTGCATTGTGTGGATCCTGCTCTCCCAGTTTGCCTTCCCTGGGTGAGCAGGTCTCGTTTCCCCAAAATTCAGTGTTTTCCCGTTGCCTTTCGAGCCAGGAGCTCCCCCTTCTCCTCGCTTCATCCACAATGGAAAAGCGAAGCAATCCTGGGGAAGGAATGCCAGGATGCACATCTGGGAGACACCCGGGGAAGGAATCCCAGGATGCACATCTGGGAGACAGACACCCGAGTCTCCCGGGATCCCTGTGCCTGGGAACAGCACTCTGGAAGCCCAGGGGCTGTCAGCAGCCCTGGGGGCAGCCTCTGCTCTTCCAAAGGCATTTGTTCCAATATTCCTGTTCTTATGGACACAAGCCCCAGGTGGGAGATGGTGGAGAGGCTGTCCAAGGATGTGACACGCCTCACAACTGTCTCCAAAGATTGAGAACTGAGACCCCAGACTCTGAAGGGAGCCCCTGGCCTGGCTGAGGTGGAACGTTTGCCAAGTCTCAGAGGACTGGTATGCATTCCCATGGGAACGGAGTGCAAGGACAAGGGAACTGGTCACAGTGGACTGAGCCGAGCCTGCATGTTCCAACTGGCCTGTCCGTACTGAAGGTACGGAACGGTTTGCAGCTTGTTCCTGAGACACAGGTGGTTCCTGCTTTGGCTCTGTGCCCCTCACCTGGTTCCCGCCGTGACAAACCTATAAAAACCCTGGAGACCCCCCCGCTCACTTTGTGATCACCCCACTGGAGAAGATCGCATCTATGGGCATCTCCACGCCTCGAGGACTCGTCCCTCCACGTTGGTAGCTATAATCCCTTTCCCCTCTTTTCTATCTTTCTTACTATTCCTTGTTTCTCTCCCCACTATCGCATTTGTGGGCACTAAATAAAGTGCATTTTTAATTAAGTAAATTGAGTTGTCCCCCGCTGTGTCTTTTGTGCTCTGAGATCCCTAAAACGGACCATCAGGTCCTCCGCGTGCTTGCGGACCCTGACAGGGGGGGAGAAGGGATAGTGGAACACCAGGAGAGGAGTTCACCAGAGCCTCCTCTGCCCATGGAGACCATCAGGAGGGGTCCTGGAGAAGAGAAGATGCCACAACAAGAGAGCAACAACTTCATTCTGATCCAAGTATTCGTGTATTCGTGTTTTTTTCCTTTTNTCCTTCCTTTTTAAAGTCTGAGCAGCACGGAAAAGTCCAAAGGATTCCCATTCCTGGGAAGCCAGCAGTGGATAGCTGTGGGAGAAAAATGGATATGTACTGACAGATCACATTTATAACCAGATATGCTCATTATAGACCCTAAAATATACACAGTACCCCAATATAGACATCCACATGTACAGCCAGAGTCAATCCCAGGGATGCTGGGAGCAGGAACAGACATGAGGAGCGGGGCTGGGGGGCACATCCCGCTGCTCCCAGCTCCCAGGATGGGGCTGGACACGGGGTGGGGGAGATCCCAAACCCCTGACAGCAGCTGGGATCAGGCCCCATTCCTGCTGCCTGCCCGGAGGAGGTATGGCTGTGCCCAGGGTGGCACGGGAAGAGCCGGGCACGGAGAGCTCCGCAGGGATGGTGGATCACGGATCATGCAGGAGAGGGGCTGAAGGGCCCATGCAGGGAAGACGCTGCCAGGCAGCTCTTTGGCTCTGCCAGCATTCCAAAGTTTCCTGGCACAAAACCCATGGCAAAGACCTTTCCCAGCAGAGCATGACAAACTCACGACGTATTTTCCTTGCCTCTCCTAAAATATCCCAGCCTTTCTGCTCCAGCTGCCTCCTAGGCTCGGAAAATACCTTGATATTTAATTTAAAGGACATCCTGATACTCTATTTCCCATTTTGAAACCCTCAGGCTGTTGCCTGGAGTTGTTTGCATCCACTCCTCTCCAGAGCTTGCCCAAACGATCCTGGTTTAACGGAACTTTTCCTCTTCCTGGTTTCTCCATCCTGTGGCTCTTGTGGGAAAGTTTTCCACACCAAGATGAGGAAAGCACGAGGACCTGGGGGTGTCTTGTGTAAGAAGCTCCTGGAAGTGACAGTGCCACGTCTGTCCTGTTTGGAGACCCCCCCCGTGCGACCAGGACCCCCCAAATTGCTGGGGGGGGGTCACCCGGGTGGTTTTGCTGCTCCCAGAAGGTGCAGATGGATTTTCCAAGTCCTTGAAGTGGCCGTTTTTAGATGTCACAATGAAGCCTGACCCCTTCCCCCAGCCCACAACGGCTCTTCCCAAAGGTGCAACCGCCGGGAAACCGATGAGGGATGGATGGATGGATCCGCTCGGATGGAGGGATCTCAGCTCTGAGGGAGGCTGAAGGGGATGGATCCACTCGGATGGATCTCAGCTCTGAGGGAGGCTGAAGGGGATGGATCCACTCGGATGGATCTCAGCTCTGAGACAGGCTGAAGGGGATGGATCCGCTCGGATGGATGGATCTCAGCTCTGAGACAGGCTGAAGGGTCTTTGCTCGCACACCAACTCACCACATTCCACCTTACGGGACCTTCAGCCCAAAAAAGTCACGGGGCGGGGGGGATTACTCTGTCAAGTTCACGTTTGGATGGAGCACCTGGAAATCCTGGCACGCTCGTCGCTGACGAGACACCCCCCTCCCGCCCGCCCCCCCAAAGCAAACCCCCCTGACATCAGATGGTGAGGAGCGGCACGCAGCCCACGCCCACGCCGCCCTCGTGGCACACCATGGGCGCCATGAACGTCCAGCGGTTGGTCTCGGGGTCGTACATCTCCACCGAGCTGAGGTTGGACTGTCCGTCGTAGCCGCCCACGGCGTAGAGGCGGCCGCAGTTGGCCACCAGGGACACGCGGCTGCGGCGGGTGTTCATGGGCACGATCAGGTACCACTGGTCGGCCATGGAGCCGTAGACCTCGGCGGCGCTGAGGAAGCCGGAGCCGTCGTAGCCGCCGCACACGAACATGCGGCTGCCCAGCGCCGCCGCGCCGTGCCGGCACCGCTTGTTCAGCATGGGCGGCACCGGGTGCCAGCTGGACGTGTGGGGGTTGTAGTATTCCACCTGCCGCGGAGCAAGGACAAGGGTTTTTGGGGGAAGATGAATCGGGGGGAAACCTTATAAACACGACTGGTTAGCAAAAGATTCTGCAAATGTGAAACCACGAACATGCGGCCGCACCATGCCGGTACCGCTTGTTCAGCATGGGTGTGTGGGGGGTGTAGTATCTCACCTGCCGTGGAGCAAGGACAAGGGTTGTTGAGGGAAGATGAATCGGGGGGAAAACCTTATAAACACGATTGCTTAGCAAAAGATTCTGCAAATGTGAAACCATGAACACGCGGCTGCCCAGCGCGGCTGCGCCTTGCCGACACCACTTGTTCAGCATGGGCGTGTGGGGGGTGTAGTATCTCACCTGCCGTGGAGCAAGGACAAGGGTTGTTGGGGGAAGATGAATCGGGGGGAAAACCTTATAAACACGATTGGTTAGCAAAAGATTCTGAAAATGTGAAACCATGAACATGCGACTGCCCAGCGCGGCTGCGCCGTGCCGGCACCGCTTGTTCAGCATGGGCGGCACCGGGTGCCAGCTGGACGTGTGGGGGTTGTAGTATTCCACCTGTCGCGGAGCAAGGACAAGGGTTGTTGGGGGAAGATGAATCGGGGGAAAACCTTATAAACACGATTGCTTAGCAAAAGATTCTGAAAATGTGAAACCATGAACATGCGACTGCCCAGCGCGGCCGCGCCGTGCCGGCACCGCTTGTTCAGCATGGGCGTGTGGGGGTTGTAGTATTCCACCTGCCGTGGAGCAAGGACACGGGTTGTTGGGGGAAGATGAATCGGGGGAAAACCTTATAAATATGATTGCTTAGCAAAAGATTCTGAAAATGTGAAACCTGTGGTCGAAATGGAAATGAAAGCTCGCTTTGAGTTGTAGGATACCGAGCCTTAGTTACTATATAACCTGAAAACAACAGCCTAGCCAGCTGAAGGAGAATCCCTTCTGGTTGAACAATACACCCTCCTGCTGCCTAAGGGATCCAAAGGTCAATGTAGCAAAAGAGGATAGTCTGAAGAGTAGTTTTTAGAGTTTAAAATATAACACAGTATGGTAATGTAGTAGTTCTTGTAGGCTGTATGTAGATCCTATAGATTTTGTGTCTTGTACTGGTTGATTAGTGTAAATTAGAATATTCAGCACAAAAGCAGATATAATGTATGGTAACAAGGTCTTGCACTCTCTCTGACTCTCTCTCTAGCTCTCTCTGGCTTTCTCTCTGGCTCTCTCTAGCTCTCTCTGGCTTTCTCTCTGGCTCTCTCTCTGGCTCTCTCTGGTTCTCTCTCTAGCTCTCTCTGTCTCTCTCTCTAGCTCGCTCTATCTCTCTCTGGTTCTTTCTAGCTCTCTCTCTCTCTCTGGCTCTCTCTGGCTCTCTCTCTAGCTCTCTCTCTATCTCTCTCTCTCTTTGGGGCATCCCCTCAGCCGAGGCTGGTGGCTGAAGGCAAGGCCCTTTTACCCACAACCCTTGCAATAAAACCACGTGTTCCTACAGCGTCTCAGGTCTGCAGAGATCCCTCTCCTGCCGGGATGCTCTTACAGTCAGGGATGTTCCTGCCTTGGGAGGTGCCCTGTGACAGTCCCCCACTGTGCTGGCACATCTCCAAACTGGGGATGTGTGGTTTGAGAGGATTTTAGCCTGCTTAGCAGTTAACACTTTCCCAAGGAAAAGTTTCTCAGGAAAGCTTTTTCTCAAAACAACCTTGGTAAACAAGTCTCCTTCCTCAGAACAATCTTTGTCCAGGTGGTGTTTGCTGTTTCTCTGGTTTAACCAATGGGATTGGAGAGGTGTCGTTCCTATTCACCAACCATGTTAAGTCTGTATCAGAACACCTTATAAAAGGCAGTAAGAATTAGATAATAAAGAGCCTTCTTTTTCTATACTTTTGCCTTCTGAATTATTTGGAGTCTTTCGTGTCCTACAGCGACAGGGGCGGTTTTGGGTTTGTCCTGACAAGATGGTGAGGGGCTTCCCAGGGAAAGGAGCAGCAGGAGCAGCTGAGAAGATTGAACTGCCTCCAGTTAAAAGTTCAGCTGTTATGGGATTGTGCCTGAAGGGTTTGGGTTGGAAGAAACCTTAAAGCTCATCCAGTGCCACCCCCTTCTGTGGGCAGGGAGACCTTCCACTGTCCCAGGGTGCTCCAAGCCCCATCTAACCTGGCCTTGGACACTGCCACAGCTGCTCTGGGCACCCTGTGCCAGGGCCTGCCCACCCTCCCAGCCAGGAATTCCTTCCCAACATCCCACCTAAATCTCCCTTCCTTCAGCTTAAAGCCATTCCCTGTGTCCTGTCCCTCCATGCCTTGTCCCCAGTCCCTCTCCAGCTCTCCTGGAGCCCCTTTAGACCCCGGCAGGGGCTCTAAGGTCTCTCTGGAGCCTTCTCTTCTCTCCCAGCCTGTCTCCATATCCAAGGGGCTCCAGCCCTCAGAACATCTCCATGGCCCTGAGTGGATAAATGACCCACTTCTGTTCCACCTCAGGCTTTTCTGTTACGGGTGGAAGCGGCAGAATTTGGTGGCACAACCACTCGGGGCTGTTTGGATGCAGAGGGAAAGGACAGAGGAGCCTCCCAGCCCCACGCTGAGGTGCAGGGGATGAGCCCTGCCCGGGGCCTTACACTGTTGAAGATCTGGAGCCCGTCGTGCCCTCCCGACACGTAGATGCGGCCCTCGAACACGGTGACCCCGGCAGCGCTGCGGTTGGAGCTCATGGGGGTCACTGCTGTCCACCTGGCAGGGAGAGAGAGGGGAGAGCTTAGCAAACCTCCCACAGGTTATTCCATGGTTTTCTAGTGTTGGATTCCACCAGCTCTCCTTTCTCCGCTCCTTATTCCAACCGTTCTCACAGCCCAGATGCCCAGCGGTGCCAGGATGTCGTTGTTAGGGTGGACACGACACACACAGTGAAATCTCCAGGTGGTTCTTCTGTGCAGCTTTTACAAACCTCGAGGGCAACTTCTAATTGGTTAATAGCTTTCTGGGTAATTATTCTGTTGGTTAGTGAAAGGTATTTTACTTGTCCATCAAATCTATCTGTTCTCGGAATGTTTACGTCTTTTCTTTACTGATGGGACAAATCCCTTGTTATTATTACAGGTGCACTTATTTTCCACCCTCAGAATAGATTGTTGTGTTAAAGGAACTTCTCATTCTCAAAATAGCTTCGTATGTGAATTTACAAATTACTTGTCAGCTGCACTTAGAAGAAATGTCAGGGTAGCTATTAATTTAATGGAGATTTTATAAGGCCTTTCTTTTATAATTCTACCTGTCACAACACCAGGACACAGAACACCGGAGGAGAAACTCCTGGAAAAGCTCTGGGACACCAAGGGCTCTTACTTGTTTGTTTCTGGAGAGTAGGACTCCACTGAGTTGAGGGATGAGTTTCCATCGTATCCACCACACACGTAGATCTGCCCGTCCAACACCACCGTTCCCATGGCACTGCAAGGAACAGCAGGACCCTGTGAGGGGGCTGGAGGTGCTGCCACCCTGTCCCCGACACTGTGACATTGTGACACTCTGCCTGTGTCGTCCCACCAAACCTCCCTTTCCCTGGATTCACCTTCAAACTGCTCAGTCCCACCTGGACTCTAAACTCACAGAGGAAAAAGGTGCTCACAGCGGGAACACCTCCAATCCTGGGTTTGGATTTGGGCCCCTCACAACAAAAACAGACACTGAGGGGCTGGAGTGTGTCCAGAGAAGGGAATGGAGATGGGGAAGGGGCTGCAGCACCAGGAGTGGCTGAGGGAGCTCCAGAGAAACCTGGTGAGGGGCACGTACACCCTCCACCCCTGCCCTGGGTGACTTTGTGATGCTTGTACCCCCAGCTGTCTGTTCTGTGTGTGCTGCACATTGAGTCCTGTGCCTTTAGGACTGGTTCTGACAGCAAAGCAGAGAAAGAAGTGCAGGGTTTACTTTGAAAAACAACATTCACCCCTCTGCAGTTTTTTTCTCAGGACGTTGTTCGGCTGAGGCACGGACAGACAGCGGGACAGAGGTCTCTCTGCTTTTAGTTAGTTTAGCTGGCTGAGGCAGAGAAACTCCCTGGACTGTTTTTTTTCCTTTTTCTTGGGACTGTTTAACCCTTGTCTGGACTGAAAAACCCAGAGGAGCACCAGGGAGCTCACACCTGTGGCCCACCAGGGCCTGGACCTCCGGAGGGATGAATAAGGGACTGACCAAGCTCCACCCATGGCAAGGACTTTGTCAATTTGCCATCTCACTCCAGAACAGAAGGTTTTAATGTTTCATATTATACATTCTTTATGCTTGTGGGCGCTTTGTTTGTTAAATAAAGAGTTTTTTTCCACTTTTCTCCAAAGAAGTTCTTTCCTGGACTGGCTGGAGGGAGCAGCTGTTTGAGTTTTCTCCCCAGAGGAACCCGATTTGGGAGTTTTCTCCCAAATCTGCCCTAAACCAAAACACCTGGACAGCCTGAGCCAGGGCTGGACAAGCTTTTCCAGGAGGAATTTTCCCTGTATCTTCTGTTAATGGCCCATCAATGCCTTGCCCATGACTCGCAGGTAACTCCCTCCAGAAGCCATCCCTGTTTAAGGGGCCATCAAGGACCCACTGCAGGATTTATAGAATGATATAATCCCATTGTGAGATGCTCTGCCCAGGGGGAGGAGCCAAGCATTCCCACCTGGATATAATCTGGGATTTGGGACAGCACTGAGAGTTCTTACACACTGGCTTCCCAGAGGACAGGAGCTTCCAGACCTTTCTACGGGATCACTGCTTCAACAAGACCACTTCATCTAAACTGCCACCTCCACCCTGCTCAGGTTGTATTCTGACTCTGTCAGTGGCCTTTTATTTTATTTTACTTCTTTTTTCCCCTTCCTATTAAACTGCATTCCTGACTTGCAGTCCCACACCCGTTTTCCTTTCAAACCACCACACCCCGCTGGGCGCCCGCCGCCTCATTTTTTCCCCCCCACCCTCGCTTTTCCCGGAACTCTCTTCCCAGTGTTGTGAATAACCTCTGGGTATTAATTTGTGCCTGAGAAATAAAGGATTTAAAGGCAGGGAAAGGACATTCAATGAGAAGCTCCAGGGAACAGGGGAAGATTTGGGCCATCAGGACATGAATGGATGTGGCTCCACTGGAAATGAACTAGCAAACATACTCGATGACCGAAGCATCTGCCCCAGAGACTGAATTGACTCTGCAATGGTCATTCAGACATCCTTTCTGTTTCTTCTGAAAACCCACTCAGGAACTGAATATGGTCTGCAATGGACACTCAGACATCTTTTCTGTTTTCCCTGAAAGCCCACTCGGAAAAATCAGAATCCCAAAAGGGGGCCGATGAATACCAATACCCGAATAACTGGACAAAAGAAAACCCTGCCTCGGGGGAACTAAAAAGTATAAAAACTGGACCTTTGGTGGTGGGATTTTGGGGTGAATGAAGGGGAAGCAAGGTGCGATAGAGGCCTGTCTCACATTTCACCCCATTCCATCGAATTGATCTTTATCGTGGCTGTGATTCTTTTTTCCCTAATTTGTTTCCGTACTCGCTGTCACATGAAAATAAATTTTATTTTTATTACTATTACAATTTGGCTCATGTTGTAAAATAGGCACTGTATATTAATCTGGACACGAGAAATTAAAGATTTACAGGTAGCAGAAACATGCTGACAGAATCACGGGAGGAAAAGGGGACTGAGGAATGTCTTCCTCCATCTACAAATGAAAGCAGGACCACAGCTGGGCCTCCAATGTCAACACAGCTGAGCCATAAGCCTCAGACAACGGAGCCATCAGCTCAAACAAGCTGAGCCATAAGCCTCAGACAACTGAGCCATCAGCTGCAGACAGTTGGACCATCACCCCCGGAGAGTTCGGACTCCCCAGTAGACATCCAGCTGTCTGGAGAAGGGACCCCATTCTACAATTGAATATGTTTTTAAGTTAATCCTCGAACACCATTCAGATTCCACTCCAGGAGGAGCTGAATCCCAAAGAGAGGACTCATGAATGTCATAATCCCAGAAAAACCTGGCCAGGAGGGAAATAAAAAGAATAAAAACTGGACCCTAAAAGCAGAATGGTGGAGCAAATGACAGGGAGACTTGGTGCAGGCCGGTCTAGTGTTCACCTCCCAATTCAATCGAATTTTATCTTTGTTGTGGCTTGGATTTTTGGCTGTTTCATTGCAATTTGGCTGGTTTTTTTGTTGTGTTTTCATTTCTTTTCCGCATTTCAATTCGCTGTAACGAGAAAATAAATTCTGCCTTTTTCAATTCTGATTCGGCTCACCACATTTATAACAGCTCACCTCGTTTATGACACCGGCCATCTTTTTACCCACCTCCTCTTACTGTTCATGCTCTCCACTTTGGACCAGGAGTCGGTGTCGGGGTTGTAGACCTCCACGGTGCTGAGCCTCAGCTGGCCGTCGTAGCCGCCGATGGCGTAGAGCAGCCCGTTGAGCACGGCCACGCCGACGCGGCTGCGCGCCGTGCCCATGGGCTGGCACTTCTCCCAGCGGTTGGCGATGGGGTCAAACGCCTCCACCACGTTCAGGGAGTCGCCTGCGTAGAAATTTGCTACTCAAATTAAAAGAGGGAGACCTGATGAAGAGCCCTGGGAGAGTGAGGAGGAAGGGCGAGGGGGTGCTGCTGTGTGGGATGAGAATGTCTTGGGAGGGGGGAAAAAGGGATGGGAATCGCATGAGATTCAACAAGGCCAAGTGAGAAGCGTTGCACCTGGGTCAAGGCGAGAAATTCTTCCCGGTGAGGGTCCTGAAATGGATTCTCAGAGGAGCTGTGGCTGGCCCTGGATCCCTGGCAGAGTCCAAGGCCAGGCTGGATGGGGTTTGGAGCAGCCTGGGATAGTGGAAGGTGTCCCTGCCCATGGCAGGGAGTGGAATGGGATGATCCTGAAGGTCCCTTCCAACCCAGACCATTCTGGGATCCTCTGTCCTATCCTGGACTCTCCTATTCCAGCCTGCCTGCTCCCACAGAGACATTTCCCAGCCACATATCCCTGCTCACCCGCAGAGATCCTGCTCTGAACAATTCCCATTGCTCCCACACTCCAAAAGATCTGGGGAACATTCCCAAGCTTTCCTGTGCTCTGCAGGAGGAGCCTCGACAAGTTCCCTCTGTGGAAGTGGCACCTCCAGTGTCCTCCAAGGGGCAGCAGAGACCTGCAAGTCCCATCTGTGGTGTCGCTGCTTCGCTCCTCCCTAGAATGTTTTTCCTTGGTCACTTTCTGTTCCCTTTTTGTGCCTTGGTGAGGCTCTTGTCAAATTGTTGTGATCCCACAACCCCGACAACATTGTGGAGATCCCTGCGGGTCCTGCTTGGGGCTCCAGGCAAGGACACCATCCTCAAAGTCACAGAATCACTGAATGACCAGGTTGGAAGAGACTTCCAAGATCATCAAGTCCAACTCAACCCTAACCTCAACTAAACCTGTGGCACCGAGTGCCACTTCCAGTCATTTTTAAACACATCCAGGGATGGTGACTCCACCACCTCCCCGGGCAGACCATTCCAATACTTTATTATCCTTTCTGTAAAAAACTTCTCCCTAATAACCAACCTGCATTTCCCTTGGTGCAGCCTAAGGCTGTGTCCTCTCCTTCTGTCAGTGCTGCCTGGAGAAAGAGACCAACCCCACCTGAGCACAGCCACCCTTCAGGGAGTTGTAGAGAGTGATAAAGTCACCTCTGAGTCTCCTTTTCTCCAGGATAACCAACCCCAGCTCCCTCAGCTGTTCCTCACAGGGCTTGTGCTCCAATCCCCTCACCAACCTTGCTGCCCTCCTCACGTCTTGAGGAGTATGTCCTGAACAACCTCACCTGGACAGGACTGTAGATGGAAGATGTTAAACTACGGACACAACCACCCTGAGGGTTTCACCCGAAGGTTCCAAAGCGCTGCGTGGAGGAGGAGAAACTGCTCCGCGCTTCCACAGGAGGGAATTCCAGCCTCCCATGGTCCCAGCCAGCCCTTGGTGATCTCTCCACTGCAAGGTACCTGCTGAGTTGAGTCCCCCCACGGCGTAAATCAGCCCTGCGATGGACGTGCAGCACCGCGGCCGCGTCTTGAACGCCGGCAGGTGCGGCCGGCGCTCCGGCATCAGGTGATAATCCTTGGCTTCGTCCACCAGATCCCTGAAATCCGACCAGGGGATCGTCAAAAGGGGAGATCTGACTGCATGGAGACTGAGATTGAAGGATGTGACTTTGATTCCGTGGCCAAGCCTCACCTGCACTTGTGGCAGCACCGGACCAGGTCGTCCTGCTGCACGCGGTCCGTGAGGAATTGCGGCCGGCACAGGGGGAGGCGGATTTTGGACAGGAGCTCGGGCAGGAAGGATTCCCTCTGGTCTCTGTCGTAGCGGATCCAGGCCAGGGCAGCTTCAAACACCTGCCAGGGGACAGAAATGGGAAGCTGGAGTTTGGGGGGTTGTGCAAGTGGATGGGAATGAAATGAAATCTCGGAATGGTTTGGGGTGGAAGGAAGCTCAAGGATCATCCAGTGCCACCCCTGCCATGGCCAGGGACACCTCCCACTGTCCCAGGCTGCTCCAACCTGGCCTTGGGCACTGCCAGGGATCCAGGGGCAGCCACAGCTTCTCTGTGCCAGGGCCTGCCCACCCTCCCAGCCAGGAATTCCTAATTCTTAATTCCCAATCTCCCATCCGTCCCTGCCCTCTGGCAGTGGAAGCCATTCCCTGTGTCCTGTCCCTCCATCCCTTGTCCCCAGTCCCTCTCCAGTTTTCTTGGAGCCCCTTCAGGCCCTGCCAGGGGCTCTGAGCTCTCCCTGGAGCTTCTCCTCTCCAGGGGAACATTCCCAGCCTGGCTCCAGGCAGGTTTCTTTCCCTGCCTCCGACAATCCTGAACTCCTGTCCCGTGGGATGGGACATTCAACACAAAACTTTGCAGGGAGATGAGGGAGCTGCAAGAAGGATTTTGGCAGAGGAGGTGGCACAGAACATGAAACTGTGTTTATTTAGTGACAGAAATCTGCAAACTGGGAAAGAAGACTGGGAATGGTGCTGCTCCTGCTGTCAGGGATCCATCTGTTCTCTCTGGATAACCACACAGGAGACACCTGGAGCTGAGCTGGTCCCTTCAGGCTCCACCCCAGACACTGGAAAGGACAAACCTCTCTGAAGCCCCACTGCATGACTCCAGCTACAAAAGGATCCTGGTGCCCTGGTCCCAGTTTAATTCGGGACACACATTCCTGGGTTCACAGGGCTCCCCATTAAAGTTGTTGCAGCCTTTACGACTGACCAGAACAAAACCATCAACCCTTCCTTCCATAGTGGCATCTGGAGTCTTTCCCAACACAATTCCCAAACTTTCCAGCGCAAAAATGCTTCTCCAACAGCACCACAGGGATTAAAAACCTCAAACCAACTTTCTTCCTCTCTGCAGGTGGAAGAATTCCACTGGAATTTCTGCAGAGTGGGGCTGGCAGGTGCCAGGGCACAGGGAAATGTCCCTAGGATGGACTCTCTGGATCCCACCTGCTCTGGGAGAAACAGAGGGAGGAATTCTTGGTATGATACAAGAATGTGGCTGGAATGTGAGGCAGGTTCCCCTCCCTCCCTCAGCCTGGTTAAAGAAGCAGGTTTTTACCCTACAAGGAGAAGCTGGAGGTCTGCCCTGCCTTTGTCACCTCCTCGGGAAGAGCAGGACAGATTTCCAGGCTCAAGGACAGGCTCTGTTTTCCCTGCTCACTGTCAGCCCACACTGATGGATTCTCAAGGCTGTGCAAACGCCCCGAACTCTTCTCACTCCCAAAAACTCCCTGACAGGGGGGTGCAGCCAGGTGGGATTCCAGCTCTTCTCCAGGGGAACAAGGGACAGGAGGAGAGGAAATAGCCTCATGTTGTCCCAGCAGAGGTTTAGGCGAGAATTTGGAAAAATTCCTGCATGGAAAGGACTGTCCAGCTCTGGCACATCTGCCCAGGGCAGTGGTGGAATCCCTGCAGGGATTTAAAAGCCATGTGGATGTGGCACTTGGAGACATCGGTCAGGGGTGGGCTTGGCAGCGCTGGGGGAAGTTGGACTTGATGGTCTCTGAGGGCTCTGCCAACCCCAATGATTCTGTGATCCTAAAAAAACCCTGCTTTCTGTTTCTTTAGGAACAGGTCAGTCTGGAGTAGGCACAGGAAACCATCACAGCTCTGTCCAGCACCTCTGGGTGCCCCCACCGTGCCAGGACATCTCATCTTCCCTCGGCCCAGGAACAGAATAACTCCCATCCCCATTCCACTCCCAAGCAGCAAGAAACCCCTCGAGGTCAAACTTCCCTGGGCCAAGACCTCCAGCAGGTCCCCACCCACCTGCTCCTCGGATTTCACGTTGAGCTCGTCCCTGGAAACGAGCTCCAGGACGTCCTCAAAGGGCAGGGCCAGGAACTCCTCGGACATGGAGACCTCCACGAAGTGCTGGTGGATGAAGCTGTTGGCAGCGTCGTAGAGCACCGTGCACATCATGGTCTCGGCAAACTGCCGCACGCCCAGGCAGTTCTTGGGATGAAGCCTGGAAAAGGGCAGGAGGAGGAGAGCAACAGGAATGTCACGTTAATGTCAGGAAGAGAAGCTTCCCTGGATGCCTGGAAGTGTCCAAGGTCAGGTTGGATGTGGCTTGGAGGAGCCTGGGATGGTGGGAGGTGCCCATGGCAGGGGTGGGATGGGCTTGAAGGTCCCTCTGACCCAAACCATTCCAGGATTTTGGGAAGCACAGAAGCCTTGCAGGACACCCAGTGCAGTGGAAGATGTGTCCTCTCCAGGGATGGCTGATTCCAGCTCACCCAGGAGCTGATCTGCACAGGGAGCTCCAGGTGAGTTCAAGGCAGAGCCAGAGGATGGAAAACACAAATGTCCCCTTGTCCCTGCCAGAGACGTATTGGACAGGTCCAGGTGGCTCTGGGAGTATCCACAGCTTCTCTGGGCACCCTGTGCCAGCTCCTCCCCACCCTCCCAGCCAGGAATTCCCAATTCCCAATCTCCCATCCATTCCCTGTGTCCTGTCCCTCCATCCCTTGTCCCCAGTCCCTCTCCAGCTCTCCTGGAGCCCCTTCAGGCCCTGCCAGGGGCTCTGAGCTCTCCCTGGAGCTTCTCCTCTCCAGGGGAACATTCCCAGCTCTCCCAGCCTGGCTCCAGCCCTGGAGCAGCTCCGGGGCCTCCTCTGGATCTCTCCAGCAGCTCCAGGTCCTTGAGCTGTTGGGTGGGGAACTGTCACATGAGGGTGACTCCGAGGGCTCCCACAGGGCTTGGTTACAACACAGCTGCCTAAAAATATCCCAATTCTCAATTCCACTTAAGAAGGAGAGCTCAGTGCCCACGTCCCAGCCCTCCAGAGTGACCAGAACCTGCTCATTTTTTGGTTATTAACCAAACTGGCAGCTGTGCACTCAAAGCCAGGACTTCACTTAGGAAACCTGGCTGCTCCTGGTGGATTTGGGAGAGTTTTGGTGGCCAATCCTTGTATTTGGTGGGTGTGTTTTACATCACACCACGGAATGCCCTGAGCAGCTGCAGGCTGGGAGAACTGAACACGTCAGGCTCCCTGGCACGGCTGGGAATCCGTGTGGAATGTGGACAAAGAGTATCCCAGCTTTCCATTTCCAGACCATGCTGCTGGAACGGCCTCACAGCCAAACACCAGTGAGGAAATTGAAAAACCTGGGAGCAATTTAGGGCTGTGCCACAGTTTCCTGTCCAGCTCCTGGGCTGAGGCTGTGTTCCTCCCCTTTAGCACACATGGCAGCAGGAAGGGCAATTCCTGCCAGGATGGGTTCTCAAAAAGGGAAATTTCTCCTCAGTTTTGCTCTGGGTGTCAATTCCTTTGGCTGGCCAAGGTCTTCTACTCTGTGCCCATAAAGGAGTGATAAGTTATTCTGAAGGGAATGAGAATGGTAGGAGAAGGGGGAATGGCCTCCCACTGCCAGAGGGAAGGGCTGGATGGGATATTGGGAAAGAATTCCTGGCTGGGAGAGTGGTGAGACCCTGGGATGGAATTCCCAGAGCAGCTGTGGCTGCCCCTGGATCCCTGGAAGTGTCCAAGGCTGGGCTGGACACTGAGGCTTGGAGCAGCCTGGGACAGTGGAAGGTTTAAGGTCCCTCCCAATCCATTTTGTGTTCCACAGCTCTACAGATGCCAAGTTTTGGGATGCACGCTCCTCATCCTGCTGGAAGGACACACCCTGCTCCTCCCAAGCTGGACACAGGGGGCTGAACCTCGCTGCTGCTGGGGAGCAGCTGGAACCCCCCCAGAATCCCCCTGGAATTGCCTCAGGATCCCCCCAGCCCCTCTCACCTCTCCCTGAGGAAGGTGCAACAGGCGTCCTTGATGTTCTGCAGCTGCAGGAAACTCGCCCCCATGAGCAGGGACTGCACGTTCTGCTGGTCTATGGCCAGGTGACCGTTGTAGGCAAAGTTGATCAGAGCCTCCAGCGCGCTAAAAACAGGGAGGAAGGAAAAGGAAATCCACGGAATTCCAGCTGGGAGAGCGCTCTGCCAAGGGCAGCAGGTTTTGTGGGCTCACTGGGGCAGAGGAGAGGCTTTGAGCCTTGCACACACGCAGCCAGGCAGAGCAGTGGTGGTGGCTGTGGTTTACCCTGGGGGGGGTTTTTACCTGGGATCCATGCCCTGCATGACAATCTCATCCTGCTTGCACTCCATCATGTCGTTGGTG
>VZDJ01000067.1:81225-92468 GCA_008694505.1 Cyanoderma ruficeps | reverse complement strand
CATCAGTCTGACTGTGGGCCCTGAGTTTATGGTCCCCCACCTAATCCAAAAAAAAAAACCCAGGGAGGGAGAAGGGATCAGCTCCAGTGACTCCCTGCACCATCCAAGTCAGGTCTTTGCCCTGATTACTTCTCCTGGAGCATTTTTTCCCTAATTTCCACGTCAGTGTGACTCATGCCCATCCCAGCTTGTGCAGGGTTGCCCTTTTCTCCTCACTTCAGCAAAAACTTCCCGTTGGAGCTTTGTTTTATGGGACAAAGCAGCTGGCACAGCAGGGCCCTTCCCTCCAGGTTATCCTCCTCTGCTCCTCTGCAAAATCCTCGGCCCATGTCACCTCCAGAGGTAACAGGAATGCTGTTTGGATTCAGGAATTCCATGATTCCCAACAGGGCCTCCCTTCTCCCTCAGGCCCAGTAAACACAAACTTGCTAGGAGTCTAGAAAGCAAAATTCCTGCCAGATGGAAAAAAAAAAAGGAGGCACTTTTGGAGAGTCTTGTCTCTGTCCTGGGCAGCTCAGGTGTGCCTGAATCCCTGTCCCTGCTGTCCTCTGTGCCTGGATTATGCTGCACAAACCTTGTTCTCCTGCATTTTGCAGCATTCCTAATTCCCAGAGCAAAATCAGGAAGTGAAATGCTCGGGACTGTGACAGCTCATGGAAAAAAAAAAAACCTTCACGTTTATATCTGTGTGTGATTTAGGGGATGAAGGGCTGTATCAATCCCTTCTCCTAACCCAAAACCACATGGAAAAAAAAACATCCCAGAAGCTCCAAGACTTGAGATATCTGTAAAATCCCTGCCAGCCTCCTCCCGTGCACACGGTGGGATGGGGAATCTCTGGGAAAAGGAGCCAGGAATGCTGGCCCGGGGTCCACGAGGGGATGGAGCTCAAGGCCTGGCCCTGGAGAGGATGGAATGTTGGCAGAGCAGGTCCCCGCCCTGACTCCACACAAAATACAAAAAATCCCAGCAGATTTCCTAAGGAAAGGCCATAAAGGGAAGTGATTCCAGGACCTGAGAGCTGACAGCCCCTTCCCATATCCCTGGGATTTTCATTCCCTCCCTCCCTGCCAGGTGAGGACTCTCTGTGTCCCCTCAGGGGTCTGCTCAGGACGGGGAAATCCCTCAGGACACTGGAGTGCTGGAGCTCTGGGACTGGGAATTCCCAGTGGGAAGGGCTGGCACTGCCTGGGTGACCACCAGGGGACAAATTTGCCTCTGTGGCCTGTCCACATTCCACATTCCACATTCCACCTTCCACATCCCAGCCCCGAGGCTCAGGAACACTTCCCATGAGGCCATTCCACCATCAGCTGCTCCTGCCCCAACCCACTCCTTTATCAATAATAAATCCCCTTATTGATACACCTTCCCGCCCCTGGAAAATCCCTTCCCGGGTGTCTCAGACATCCCAAAACCACGGGAAAACTCCGGTTTTCCTTTTGCTGCCTCTGAAAGGTGAAAGAACAAGGCCTCCTCTTTATCTCTAAAAATTCTCTGAGGAATTCGCTCCAAGGGGAAGAGGTCATTTGGTTGGTTTGGATGAGTGCTCCCATTCAGGCTGAGTGTGCAGGAAAGAACAACGTTTTACTTGACTTTCATTTTCCCCCCTAAGCCCGAGTTGCCAAAAATCACATCTGTCCAAATCTCGTTTCAGCTCTTTAATAAATGAAAAGTGGTGCTGAAATGGAACAGGCACCTCTTAAAGTGAAACACCTGCTTCAAATGCACACAGTCACCTTCTATTTATAAGCAAAATTATCTTTGTAACTGAAGATAACAGGAATTTCAGCACCAAGGTTATATTTACTCAAACCCCAAGCCTGAAGTGTGACCCAAGGAGGAGAAAAAGGCCTTTATTTCACCAAATAACTGTAAATTACAGAGCCCGGGTGGCAGCTCTGGGCCCCTCATGACAACAGTGACATTGAGGGGCTGGAGGGTGTCCAGGGAAGGAAAAGGAGTTGGGAAGGGGCTGGAAAACTCCTGAGGGAGCTGGGAAGGGGCTGGAAAACTCCTGAGGGAGCTGGGAAGGGGCTGGAAGACTCCTGGAGGAGCTGGGAAAGGGGCTGGAAGACTCCTGAGGGAGCTGGGAAAGGGGCTGGAAAACTCCTGAGGGAGCTGGGAAAGGGGCTGGAAAACTCCTGAGGGAGCTGGGAAGGGGCTGGAAAACTCCTGAGGGAGCTGGGAAGGGGCTGGAAAACTCCTGAGGGAGCTGGGAAAGGGCTGGAAAACTCCTGAGGGAGCTGGGAAGGGGCCGAGCCTGGAGAAAAGGAGGCTCAGGGGGGACTTTGTGGCTCTGCACAAGTCCCTGCCAGGAGGGGACAGCCTGGAAGGATTTGGGATCTGCTCCCAGGGAACAGGGACAGGAGGAGAGGGAACGGCCTCAGGCTGGGCCAGGGGAGGCTCAGGGGGGAAATTTGGAATATTTCCTCTTGGAAAAGGTGATGAGGCTTTGGAAGGGACAGCCCAGGGCAGTGGTGGAACCCCCATTCCTTCAGGGACGTGACATCCACGTGGATATGGCACTTGGACGTGGGTCAGTGCTGGGTCATGCTTGGAGTCGTTGATCCAAGAGGGCTTTTCCAACCTGAACCATTCCATGATCCCTGAGTGCAGGGGTGGGGTGGCCCCAGCAGGCTGCAGCTCCAGGGACGCTGTGACCTCACCCCAGGAGGAGCTGCCAGCAGACAGCCCCAGCTCCTCCACCCCTGGGCCTGGCAGGAGCCAACAGCCCCGGCCATCCTGCAGGATTCCTGCTGGGATAATCACAGCGGGGATGGAATCATCCCTGGGATGGAATCCCCGGATTCCTGCTGGGATAATCACAGCGGGGATGGAATCATCCCTGGGATGGAATCCCCGGGCTCTGGGCAGTGCTGCCCTTCCAGGTGCTCCCAGACTGGGAATGGTCCACGGAGCTGCACCAGCAAAGAGCCCAGAAATGAATATTCCCTGGGGCTGGGCAAGAGAAAAGCTGGGATTCCTTCTGGTTGGAACTTCTCCTGGAATGGTGGAGAGCCCTCGGGGAGATGGAGAAATTGGGATCTCTGCTCCAAAACCATCATTATGTTCATCCCATCAGGGCTCCCTGGCGACTCCCCAAGGAACAACTGCAGCTCTTGCTGCAGGAAAAGGACATTTTTCCCCCGTGGAATATGGAAAATCCTTCCCAGGATGAGCCCTCAGCACGTGCCCATTCAGCTCACCCTCGTGTCTTCTTTCCCAAAGTGCTCCCTCCCTTTCCATGATTAAATTAATGGAGGGAGATGGAGAAATTGGGATCTCTGCTCCAAAACCATCATTATGTTCATCCCATCGGTGCTCCATGGTGAGCCCCCAAGGAACAACTGCAGGAAAAGGACATTTTTCCCCCGTGGAATATGGAAAATCCTTCCCAGGATGAGCCCTCAGCACGTCCCCATTCAGCTCACCCTCATCTTCTTTCCCAAAGTGCTCCTGTCCTTTCCATGACTAAATTAATGGGGGGAGATGGAGAAATTGGGGTCTCTGCCCCAAAACCATCATTATGTTCATCCCATCGGGGCTCCATGGTGACTCCCCAAGGAACAACTGCAGCTCTTGCTGCAGGAAAAGGACATTTTTCCCCGTGGAATATGGAAAATCCTTCCCAGGATGAGCCCTCAGCACGTGCCCATTCAGCTCAGCCTCAGATCTTCTTTCCCAAAGTGCTCCCTCCCTTTCCACGACTAAATTAATGCACTTTCCTGATGGAAAAGTAATTTTTCCAAGGAGAGAGTGGGAAAGAGCTCGTCCTCTCCCTGATGCCATCCCAGGATGTTCTGTTCTACAATTTATAATTTTAGATCCTTTGCTTTTAAGGGGAAAGATCCTGTTTTGCAGAAAAAGGAACTCTGCAAGCCTCCCTGCTGACCCAGGGGATGCCAGAGCTCCCTCCTGACGTGGGCAACAAAGGAATCTGCCCCCGGGCCACCCCCAGAGCCACAAATGTTAACGAATCCGGGGCAGGAGGAGCCTTTCTGCCAAGGAAAGTTGGTGTAGGTGGGAGAAAGGCTGAGAGTTTGGGGCTGCAGAGGTCTCAGAAAACCCCAAACCCGTCTTTGCTGAGGGGGTGCTGGCACTGAGGGCCAGAGGAGAGGCAGAGCTGGTGTCCAACCCCTCACAGCCCTCACGGTTTTGGCAGGAAGGGATAATGGGATGCATCTGGATCAGGACAATCCCAAACACAAATCCAGGCCGGGTGGACAAGGGGAAGGGAAGGATTTGGGGCTGTTGGTGAATGAGGAGCTCCAAATTCCTTGGGCAGAACTCCCCCATGCCCTGGGCTGATCCCCCAGGGTGGGCAGCAGGAAACAGGGAATTCTGAACAGCTTCCCACTGCCAGATGGATGGGATACTGGGATATTGGGATGGGATATTGGGAAGGAATTCCTGGCTGGGATGGAATTCCCAGAGCAGCCGTGACTGCCCCTGGATCCCTGGCAGTGCCCAAGGCCAGGCTGGACACGGGGGTTTGGAGCAGCCTGGGATAATGGGAGGTGTCCCTGTCCATGGCAGGGGTGGGAATGGGATGATCCTGAAGGTTCCTCCAGCCCAAACCATTCCAGGATTCCATGAGAACGGTGACCAATTCCTTTGAAGCAGAGGACAGGCCCCCTCTGGATGTACAACATCCCAGAGAATTCCCTGGAGCTCAGAGAAGCCCAACCTCTCTGCTTTTTGGAATTCCAGTCCTCCATTTCCCACATGGACAGGGAGCATCCTGAGGGGATCAGCTCCAGCCCTGCCCTGCTCAACGCTCCTGAAGGGGCAGCAGAAAGAAATGTTGTGTTATCCTAGAACTAAAATTCCTCATATTTTCTGTAAGGGAAGAGCTGATGGCATCCAGGCAGAATCCCAAATGATTCCTGCCTGCTGGGTGACAAGGCTGGAATCACATCCTCATCCAGAATCCCAAATGATTCCTGCCTGCTGGGTGACAAGGCTGGAATCACATCCTCATCCAGAATCCCAAATGATTCCTGCCTGCTGGGTGACAAGGCTGGAATCACATCCTCATCCTGCAGCTCTCCTGTGCACGGTGCATCATCTGCTTTTCCAATCTCTCCCATAAAACAGAGGTTCCCTTTCTTTCCAGGGCTGTTTTCCTGGAGGATCTCCCAAACGTGCTCCAACATCTGCAGCACAGCCAGGCACCGAGTTTTCCAGGATCCTGCTGGAATCAGGCTGAGCTGTCTGGAATTCCACTTATCCAGAGGCTCCCCCAGCTCGGCCTCAGCTCTCAGGGGTGCAGCTGCTCCGGTTTGGGGGGTTTGGAGTTAACACTCTGCTCTGGAAAAACTGGGATCAGGATGGGAGAGAAGCCACCAAGGCCGTCCATGACCTGTTGGTGCCATTGGGATTGTACACGAAACAAACGCTGGACCCTCTCCACAGCTGGGGATTGTTTCAGTTTGCCAGGCCTGGGTTATATTTTAGGAGACTTATCTAATTAGACCCGGAATTAGTCACGGAAAAATGGCATTGGAGCGGCTCAGATCCACGGGAGGAGCTGCAGCAGCAAGAGGAGCTCACGACAACTCTGCTCTCCGAGGATTTGGGAAGGCACAAACCTTCCCTGTTGCCACAGTTTGGCCAGGATTTCTGGAGCTGCCAGCCTGGCACTTGGAATCTTTCTCCTCCAGCTCCAGTGGGAGCCAGCAGGAGCCAGGAAAGGATTGATTCCCTCTTAATTTGTAAGGAAGGAATAGGGACAGGATCGGTTTTTCCTGGTTTCTGGAGTGGTGCATTCCAGAGAACAAAACTGCCCGGGCTGCTTCCATCCTGCAAGGAGGAAACAATCCCAGAAACAAAGCTCAGGAGGAACAGGGACACTGAGGAGCTCCTTTTGTGCTGTTGAAAATTCAGATCAGGATCTGCAGCTCGGGGAATAACGGCCCCAAACGCCTGAGCTGGAATTCTCGGGGCTTTTGCAGTGTTTGGTTGTGAGCTGCCAAGGGAAGAAAACTGGAATCCCGCTAAAAACAAGGGGCAGAGGTTCTGAGGGAGGAATTCTGCCCCTTGGCTTGTTCATAGCTGGAGTCCGAGGCCTCAAACCCACCAAATTAAAAGGGAAAAAAAGGCTCAGAAGCCTCATTTCTGCTCTTTCCATGATTATCCCAGACCTGGTGTTTCCCTGGCCTTGTTGGGATCTCCATCACCTTTCCCATCTCCTGGATGAGGAGGAAAGCACAGCTTCACCTTCCTGAACACGACTGGGACGGGGATCAGTTGGGAAAAAGGGTTTGGTTGGTTCTTTCACGACCACACCAATGCCCAGCCCGGTGATTCTCAGAGGAGAAAGCAGAAATTTGGCTCTGCTAAGCAAAACCCCCTTTTTTTTTTCCAAAGGAAAAGGATTAACCACGGAATGAGGTGTGTCTCCTCCCTCCCTTCCTCCCTCCGGTCCATCCGTGTGTGTTCCTAGCAAATGAATATTTAATTAAACATTTCGGAGAGGCTCCAAGGGGAGCTGTGAGGGAACACCAGGAGCAGCTCTGACCTGCAGCTGTTAAAGAGGCAGGGAGAGAAAAGGACTTTCCAAATCCACGAGCCAAAGAATTGGGCACATCAAGACCCCACTCCTGGGACAAAGGGATGTTTGGAACCTTTTGGGTTTAGAGATGGGACAGGCAAAAAGCAGCAGGAGAGGAAAAAAGGGGAATAAATTCACTGTAGTGGTGTGGGAGCACCAGGATCCACCTGGGGCTTCCTCTGGGTTGGACTTGGAATGTTCCTCAAACCTTTTATCAGGGAATCCTGGAATGGTCTGGGTTGGGAAGGATCTTAAGGATCATCCAGGGTCACCCCTGCCAGGGCAGGGACACCTCCTGCTGTCCCAGGGTGACCCAACCTGGCCTGGGACACTGCCAGGGATCCACAAATTTCTGGGAATTCCATCCCAGCCAGGAATTCCCAATTCCCAATCTCCCATCCATTCCCTGTGTCCTGTCCCTCCATCCCTTGTCCCCAGTCCCTCTCCAGCTCTCCTGGAGCCCCTTCAGGCCCTGCCAGGGGCTCTGAGCTCTCCCTGGAGCTTCTCCTCTCCAGGGGAACATTCCCAGCTCTCCCAGCCTGGCTCCAGCCCTGGAGCAGCTCCGGGACCTTCACGTTCCTTCCTCTCTTCTGGGTAAGAATCCCCCAAACTCTGTCCCTGCTGGAAAGCCAGCCTGGATTTGCAGCAGGAAAACCTTCCCAAGCCAGGGCAGGACAGAGGCAGTTGGTGCTGGCTGAGTTTGGGGTGCCTGAGTGATCCAAAGCCACCTCCAACTTCAAACTGAGAAGAATTCCTGCTGACAGCTCCAGCAGCTGGAGCAGGCAGCCTGTTGCTGGGAATGGGGAGGGAAGGCCTGGCTGCATTAATTCCATCACCAAGGGACACGTGGGCACTGGGAAAAGGGATACCCAGAGGCAGCAGCAGCACAAGGTGGGGTGTTTTCACAGGGTGACTCAAGACAACAGGAGAGGAATCAAAGGAATGAAATGCTTGGAATTCCCAGCTGTGGGTGTAGGAGGGAAAGCAAAGCTGGAATGGTTGAAACAACACGGACGGAGCACTGACAACCTATCAGGTGCTGCTGGGAATCTGTTTTTGGGAAGGAATTCTTCCCTGTGAGGGTGGGTAGGCCCTGGGATGGATTTCCAGAGGAGCTGTGGCTGCCCCTGGATCCCTGGCAGTGCCCAAGGCCAGGCTGGACAGGGCTTGGAGCAGCCTGGGACAGTGGGAGGTGTCCCTGCCCATCCAAGGGGTGGCACTGGATGATCCTTAAAGCTCCTTCCATCCCAAACTGTTCTGTGATGGTTTTGATCTTCCCGAATATATTTTAAAATAGGGATAAAGAGGATTTAAACAGCTCCTTGCTAAGGAAAACCCACAGAAATGGATAATTATTCACGGGAATTTTAGAAACAATGGTGAGGAATTTATCCAAGATAGGACTGGCATCACAGACCTCCCGCTATTGTCTCCCAGGAACGTGGGACTGCCGGGATCTGCCCCACCAACACCCAGTTTAATCCTAAACCCACTACACTCTGCATCCCAAACCAGCTTTGTCACAGAGCTCCCCCAGCTTCCAGCCCAGACCCTCACAAACGTCACCCTGCAGGAGGAACAACCTCTTCCAAGGAGGATCCCGAGCCCAAATCCCTCCTCCCGGGGATGCAGCAGCGCCTGCATCCATGGAACGCTCCCCATCCCACACCCCAGCCCCCGCCGGCTCCCTCCCCGGGCAGGTTTCGGGGTGAGTAGGCTGGGAGCACCTTCCCCAAGGTCTAATTAAACCGCGGAGTTCATTCCGCAGTGACTCAGAGCTGCGTGTGGCTCCCGCCCCGCCGAGCCTGCAATCCTCAGGGATTCCAGCAGCTCCTGCCCGGCACAGGACACCCTCATTCCCTGCAGAGCCGGGGACACAATCCTCAGGGATTCCAGCAGCTCCTGCCCGGCACAGGACACGCTCCCAGCCATTCCCTGCAGAGCCGGGGACACAATCCTGAGGGATTCAGCAGCTCCTGCCCGGCACAGGACACCCCCATTCCCTGCAGAGCCGGGGACACAATCCTGAGGGATTCCAGCAGCTCCTGCCCGGCACAGGACACCCTCCCAGCCATTCCCTGCAGAGCCGGGGACACAATCCTCAGGGATTCCAGCAGCTCCTGCCCGGCACAGGACACGCTCCCAGCCATTCCCTGCAGAGCCGGGGACACAATCCTGAGGGATTCAGCAGCTCCTGCCCGGCACAGGACACCCTCCCAGCCATTCCCTGCGATACAATCCTGAGGGATTCCAGCAGCTCCTGCCCGGCACAGGACACCCTCCCAGCCATTCCCCGCGATACAGTCCTGAGGATTTGCCGCGATTCCTTAGGTTTTGGGGCTAAGAAGGGATGTTCCCACAAGGGAATGGTTTCTTAGGGAAAGGTATCTAGAGGCTGGTCCATAAACCTGGATCCACAGGTTCTCTGGGACCCCACATGGTTGGGAAGCTCCAAGAGCCCCTGACACCCCACTGAGGGGGTTTGGGGGGGTCTCAGCTCTGTCTGTCTCTGCTGCCAAAGCCGGGGGAAGGGGTGACCTCAGTTCTCTCCCCTTTCTCCCCCACCAAAGGGGGCTGAGGGAACTCCAGCTGCCTCCTTCCCTCTGCAAAAGAGACTGGGGGGTCCCTCAGCCCCCTCCATGAAGGGCTGGGGTCCCCCCTCAGGGGTCTGGGGGCTCCTCAAGTCCCCCCTCCAGAAGCTGAGGCCCCTCAGCACCCCCAGGAAGGGTGGGGGTCCCTCAGCTCCCCCTTCTGAGGCTGGGGATCCTCAGTCCCCTCAAAGGCTGTGGGGGTCCCTCAGCCCCCCTTAGGGACCAGCTCCCGCTCAAGGGGACTGAGGGAAGTTCCCTCAGCATCGCCCCTCAGCCCCCCACCCCAAAACCGTGACCTGCTCAGGGCTCCAGGTCCCCCCCAAAGTCCCCTCAAGGACCAGGATATATCACTCAGGAGCCAAAAGGAATCGAGGTCTCTCAGCCCCCTGAGGGGTCGGGGTCCCTCATGCCCATCAGGGACTGGGGGGTCCCTCACTCTCCCTCAGGGCTCGAGGTCTCCCAGCCCCGCTCAGACCCCTCCGGGCTCGGGTGGTCTCCCGTCCCCCCCCGCCCCCGGGAGCCGGGCCGCACCTTGAGCGTCACATCGCAGAGCTTTCCCTGCCGCCGGATCTCGCCCATCACTCCATACCCGCGGCTGGGCAGGTCTCCCACCGAGAAATGCACCAGATCCTCGGGATCCAGCTCCGGGTCCGCCGCCGCCGCCGCTTCCAGCATCGTCCCGGCCACTCCCGTCCCGCTGCCGTCCCGCTTCGCCCCCGCCGCGCGCTGGCCCCGCCCGGCCGCCGTACGCGGGGGCCACTTCCGGGCTCTCCCGGAAAATGCCGTTGCCATAGAGAAGCCGGAAGTGGACGCTGCCATGGCGACCCCGGACGCCACGCCGGACGCGATTGTAGAGGGCTCGCAGGTGGAAAAGGGACGAGGGGGGTGCCCGGGGAGTCGCTCTGCCCTCCTCAAGGGGTGATCAGAAATCGTATCCCCGCACAGGCGGCATCAGCCCCCCAGGCATCGCCCCCCCCCTTGCCCCGGGCATCACCCCCCACACACCTCGGGAGGTGCATTGGAGAGAAAAACGGGGGAATTGAGTTGGGAAGGACCCTAAGGATCATCCCGTTCCACCTGCTGCCACTGGAAGGGACACCTTCCACTATCCCAGGCTGCTCCCAGCCCCGTCCAGCCTGGCCTTGGACACTTCCAGGGATCCAGGGGCAGCCGCAGCTTCCCCGGCCAAGTCCCAACCCCTACAGATGGCTTTTTCCCGAAATCCTGCCAAAATCTGCTCCGCGAGGTGCGGGAAGGGGAGCCTCCCACTGCCAAGGCTTTGGGGATGTGTGGAAAAACTCCAGGGGCGTTTTACACGTGGGATTGAGGCTGTTTTTCCCTGGCAGGAGGAAGAACAGGAGAGCTCTGAGGAGCTGGAAACAACTCCGAGTTCTGCACCCAAACCAGAGACCGAACAAACGGTAGTTCCAGTCAGGATCCTGGGATGGTTTGTGTGGGGAGAGACCCCAAAACCCACCCAGTGCCACAGGCAGGGACACCTCCCACTGTCCCAGGCTGCTCCAAGCCCTGTCCAGCCTGACCTTGGGCACTGCCAGGGATCCAGGGGCACCCACAGCTTCCCTGGGCACCCTGTGCCACCCTCACAGCCAAGAATTCCTCCCTCAAATCCCCCCTGAATCTCCCTCTTTTAGTTTAAACCCATCACTCCTTGTCCCACCACGACAGGACCTGCCCAAAGCTTTGTCCCCAAGGTCCTCAGAGGCTCCCTCAGCTGTTTGTAACTCCAGGAGCAGCCACAGCTTCTCTGGCAATTCCTTCCCATCTCCTCGTGCCCATAATTACTCCCAGCAATAATTGTTTTTTGTCCTCTCACCTGTCCAAAGCTCCACAAAGGGCCTTGTTGCACAAGGAAAAAGCCACTCATTTAAAATTATTCTCTCTCTGATTCCTAGTAGAGTTTTCCCCCCCAAAAAAAGTTCCCTTCCTCCTTTCCCTGCTGTTTTTCTTGCTTTGAAAAAATAATTCCCAACTCCTCCAGCACTGAGTTCTGGGGGTTTTTTTGGACAGAGTTCTGTGACCTCAGTGGAATCCCAGGACCAGGAGAAGGAGCAGGAGAAGAAGAAGGAGAAGGAGAA
>VZDJ01000067.1:51256-72330 GCA_008694505.1 Cyanoderma ruficeps | reverse complement strand
TATTATTATTATTTAATGTGTTTCCATGAGACATCACCTCATGGACTGCCTGGAATTGCCCCAGCTCACAGCAGAGCTGAGCTGGCTCCCTGCTGGAACAAGAATCAGGAGGAACCTCCCCGAGGTTTTTTTGGTTTTTTTTTAACCTGAAAACGATAAAATGTGTGAAAATCCCCCCGGTGTGAGCTGGACCTGTAGCAAACAGGAAGGAATCACCTGGAGGAATTCACAGATTTTTCTGTTTCTCTGCTCTTGGAGCTGATAGAAAGGAGAGGTTTGGAAAATGATGTTTCTGCCCACATCTCTTTTATTTAGTCGAAACCTTTGTTTTGCAGCTGTCCTCCCTTCGCTTCGCCACCAGGATGAACTGGGTGACAGCAGAGCCTGCCCCCAACGAGCCCTTTTACAGGGAGGTGAGGACAGGAGGGGCCTGGAGGAAGGGGAAAGTTATTATATTGTCATTAATATTTAGGATAATTACCTGAAAAAACCAGAGGAAAAGGAGGTGGTTTAATAAATGACCCTTCCTCAGCCAAGCTGACACTGCTGATTTTAGGTGGGTGATAAAATGAATCCAAATTAAACCTTTTAATATGTTTTTAATTAGACTTCCCTGGTTTCAGGCACAGCCATGCAGGTGGTCACATCTTCCTGCGAGTTCTTTCTTCTGCATGTCCCACATTTTTTCCTGATGAGGTTCAGCTCTCAACAGAGAGATTTTGATGGTGAATTATTCCCCTGACAGGCAGGGGAATCATCTCCAGTCCTCCTGCAGCTTTATCCCTGTTGCTGCTTGGTAACAGAACAGCTTCTCCACAATTAGAAAACTCGCTTAATTAAGGAAATCCTTTAAAGGAAGGGATCACAGGATATCAGAGTGCACTTCCAGAGTGAAAAACCAAACTGGAAGAGCTGAAATTGGAAGGAAACTTTGTGCTTTGGTGCTCCAGAGGTCACTTCAAAGCAGCTCAGTGTCCACTTCTCCCTGAACCCCAAGAGTTTTGTGCTCACCTTTCTGCAAACACATTTTAAAGAGTGAATCCTTGAAGATAATCCATATTATGGAGAAATTCAGTCAAATCCAGCACAGGAAAATCTCTCCTTTGTCCCAGTTACTGTCAGAGCTGCTGAGTTCAGGGCAGAGGTGAGCCCTGCAGGATGCTTGGCTTCCAGGATAACATCCCAGAGCCTGGAATTTGATGCTCCCTGCAATTCCAGACCAGGAAATCATCCCATCAAACAGCACTGGCCCTTCTTTAATGCCTCAGGCAGTTTCTGCAGGCAGGACCCAGCAGAAAGTGTCCTGCAGGGAACTAATCAAAGGAAAACCAAACTGATTTCCACACCCCCTAATTCCCTGCTGCAAGCCCTGAGGGGGAGCTGAGATTTTTCTCCAGCAGCCAAATTCGTGCTGCTTTTAGCAGGTTTTTTTCTTCCCCCAGTATAATTTAGTTGTTTGCTCACTCATTTTTATTTTTTTTTTCCCTGTTAGGCATCAGTGAAAGCTCTGGAGAAGGAGATCCATCTCCTGAGGCAAGAGCTGATCCTGCACGACTCCTTGGTGAGGAGCAGCGAATTCATTGTCCAGCGGGGTTGTGTCCTTCCCTCTGCTCCCAGCACCGTCCCCTGGGGCTTAGGGAAACCTCTGAAGATCCCACACAGAGGGATTGTGTTGGGATTTCCATCCCCAGCCACTGTAGATGGGGTTTTGGGGGTTTATTTTTTCCAGACTCTAGAAGCTCTTGGTTGGTTGGTTGCTCCCAAATCCCATCTCCTGCCAAGTCAGGTGTGGTGGTTTTATGCTTACTAAATTATTTGCCAACTGGGACATTGGGATTTTTGGGAGAAGAAGGCAAAACAGGCTCAATTTAAAGGTAAACATGTAGTTTATTAACACACGGATAGAAAACAAAGAGTAGAGGGAAAAAAAAGAAAAAAAAGAAAAGAAAAAAGAAAAATGAAACTTCCAAAACTCCTCTCCCCTCTCACTGGTGTTTACTTCTTTACAACATAGAGACAAAGCTTGTGACATTCAGTCAGTTTCACTATTTAAATATAGTTTTTCATTTGTTTTTTTAGGAGAGGAGTCTCTTGTTTTTTTGTGGAATTTTTCCACCGACAAGCAGAAAGAAACAGTTTTTTGTGGGTTAGAACTTTCACAGAAACAGCCGCTCGGAGAAAATTTCCTCTTATTTTTATCCCATTTCACCCCCTGCCATGGGCAAGGACAACTCCCACTGTCCCAGACTGCTCCAAGCCCTGTCCAGCCTGGCCTTGGACACTTCAGGGAACACCCACAGCTTCCCTGGGCACCCTGTGCCACCCTCAAAGCCAAGAATTCCTCCCTCAAATCCCCCCTGAATCTCCCCTTTTTTAGTTTAAACCCATCACTCCTTGTCCCACCACGACAGGACCTGCCCAAAGCTTTGTCCCCATTTCCTCACAGGCTCCCTCAGCTGTTTGTAACTCCCTGATTCTCAGTTTTCCATCTGTTTTTTCTTCAGGCAAATCGTTCCTCCATGAATTACAGACCCCTGACTACAAGCCAGAGAGCAGAAATCAGATCCCAAGTGCAGAAATACCTCAGGGGGCTCATTGAGGAAATCGATGTGAGTAGTGAAAAAATGGATTTAAATCCTGGTTCCATCCCCTTTTCCTCCAGGAGAGGAGCACTGAAAATGCCTTTTGGAGAGGCTGTTTACCACCTCAAATCCACTACAGAACTGTAATTTAATTTCTTTTTTGCATGTGAAGTCTGTTGCATGCTTTCATTCCATACTCGCTGGTTTGGAGGCTCCAGGAGACTTTTCCTTAATGTTAAGACCGTTTTCCATGGATTGATTTGGAACTCCTTTATATAATTAATACCAAAAATTGATGGCTTTGTGCCTCTCTTCCTCAGATTGTGAATGTCAGGCAGATCCAGGAGGTGTTTAGACAGTTCAAAGTTATTGTAAGGTGAGTTTAGATATTCCAGACTGGTTTGGGTTGGGAAGAACCTTGAGGATCATCCCATCCCCTCCCACTATCCCAGGCTGCTCCAAGCCCCCTCCAACCCGGGTTAAAGGTTCAGACAATGGGGTGGGACTGAGGAGAGTTATTATGGTTTGATGTGGCCCCTTAAAAGGTCCTGGAAAGAATTAAAACAACCATCTTTGATATCCAAGAGCCCTAAAGGAACGTCCTGGAAAAAAGGAGAGGGAGAGAGTGGACAAAGGTTATGATGGGAGGGGTGTTGAGGGGATAAAACCACAGGGAAAAGGGGTGTTGAGGGATAAAACCACAGGGAAAAGGGGTGTTGAGGGATAAAACCACAGGGAAAAGGGGTGTTGAGGGATAAAACCACAGGGAAAAGGGGTGTTGAGGGATAAAACCACAGGGAAAAGGGGTGTTGAGGGATAAAACCACAGGGAAAAGGGGTGTTGAGGGATAAATCCACAGGGAAAAGGGGTGTTGGGGGATAAAACCACAGGGAAAAGGGGTGTTGAGGGATAAAACCACAGGGAAAAGGGGTGTTGAGGGATAAAACCACAGGGAAAAGGGGTGTTGAGGGATAAATCCACAGGGAAAAGGGGTGTTGGGGGATAAATCCACAGGGAAAAGGGGTGTTGGGGGATAAAACCACAGGGAAAAGGGGTGTTGAGGGATAAAACCACAGGGAAAAGGGGTGTTGAGGGATAAATCCACAGGGAAAAGGGGTGTTGGGGGATAAATCCACAGGGAAAAGGGGTGTTGGGGGATAAAACCACAGGGAAAAGGGGTGTTGAGGGATAAAACCACAGGGAAAAGGGGTGTTGAGGGATAAATCCACAGGGAAAAGGGGTGTTGGGGGATAAATCCACAGGGAAAAGGGGTGTTGGGGGATAAAACCACAGGGAAAAGGGGTGTTGAGGGATAAAACCACAGGGAAAAGGGGTGTTGAGGGATAAATCCACAGGGAAAAGGGGTGTTGGGGGATAAATCCACAGGGAAAAGGGGTGTTGGGGGATAAAACCACAGGGAAAAGGGGTGTTGAGGGATAAAACCACAGGGAAAAGGGGTGTTGAGGGATAAAACCACAGGGAAAAGGGGTGTTGAGGGATAAATCCACAGGGAAAAGGGGTGTTGGGGGATAAAACCACAGGGAAAAGGGGTTTTTCCTTGGCAGGGAGCACAGGTGGGAAAGGATTCCTGAAGGGCTGGTTTTCCCTCAGCCAACAGGAGGAAGAAATGGAGAGCAGGCTGTGGAACAAGTACGGGCTGGGGCAGAGAGACATCCCCTCAGAGTCTGGGTCTGACTCCAGCTCTGCTCTGAATTTGCCCGAGGCCGAGGAGGTGCAGGAGGACACGGTAATGCTCCACCTGGCCCAGAACCCACCTTAGAGTTGGTTCCTTGGCTGCCAAAATGGGAATTGTGTAAAGATTCTCCTTGTTGGAATCAAACTCAGAGATGTCAGCGGGGTGAGTTTGTCAAAAAAGGTGTCCAGAGCAGAGATGCAGCGTTAACAAAGAGGAATTCCTGGCAGCAGAGGGATTCACTGGGGCCTTTATCTGCACAGAATCACTGATCAAATGGGAATTGGAATCCCAGAAGGGTTTGGGTTGGAAGGAACATTAAACATCATCACATTCCACGGGCAGGGACACTCCCACTATCCCAGGTTGCTCCAAACCAAACCCAGCCTGGCCTTGGAAACTTCCAGGGATCCAGGGGCAGCCACAGCTGCTCTGGGAATTCCATCCCAGGGCCTTTCCACCCTCCCAGCCAGGAATTCCTTCCCCAAATCCCATTTAAACAGTGCCCCTTTCAGTTTAAAGCCCCCTCCCCTTGTCCTGTACAAGGCAATCTCCAAAGTGACCTGTGTGGGTTGGAAAAGGTGAGGCCCTGCCTCTGCTGAGATCCCTTTCTTTTTTTCACACCTGGAGCCGAGTGTATAAATCCCACCTGACCCATAAATCCTCCTGTGGGCTCTCCCAGAGTTTTGAATTCCCACACGAGGCAGTCCCAGGGGATGCAGGAGCTGCTGGGTGAGGCCTGTGCAGCTTCCCCGGGGTGGAAATAACCAATGGGTTATTCCTTTGTGTTCCCAGGAAAGTCCAGGTGATAAGGAAGAGGATTTGGATGAAGGGATTCCTGAGGCTGGAAGTTCTCCTCCATCCCCCGTTCCTGGTGGGGAGAAGGAGGCCACGAAGGAGGATGGGTGAGCAAAGCAGACTCCTTCACCCCTGATGATGGTGGGATTGTCAGGATTGGAGAAACTCTCCAAGATCATGGAGTCCAACCATCCCCCAGCGCTGCCAAGGCCACCCCTGACCATGTCCCCAGGTGCCACATCCACAGGGATGTTAAATCCCTGCAGCAATTGGGAATCCACCCCTGCCTTGAGCAGCTGGGCCAGGGCTGGAGAGCCCTTTTGGGGAAGGGATTTTCCCTATATCCAACTAAACCTCCCCTGGCACAGCCTGGGGCTGTTTCCCTTTGTCCTCTCCCTGTTCCCTGGCAACTCCTGTCCCCCTCAGGGCCTTTCCCAGCTGTTGTCCCCAATCCTTGTGGTGGCCCAAGTGCAGGACCCAGCAGGTCCCAGTGCCCAGCTCTGCTCAGGCAGGAACGTGCAACCCGTGGAGGGAAGGAAGGCAGGGAGCAGAGAAGAGATTTGGGGAGGGATTTGGGGGGAACCAGCCAGTCCTGAGCACAGGAAGAGCCTTCAGTTTACAGAAGTAAATCCCTGCTTGGTTCCTCCCTGACATTTCCCCGAAGTCCTCGTGGTGGGGGCAGAGGAACCGCCAAGGCTTTGGTGTCCACGTCACCCCTGGGCTCTGCTGTGCTCTGCTGGCTTCAGGGAGGCTCCAGGAGACAAACACTCCCCTGCCCGTGTTCCAAATCACAGCATCCCTCAGGAATCAATCCCTGGGGATGGAATTCCCAGAGCAGCTGTGGCTGCCCCTGGATCCCTGGCAGTGCCCCAGGCCAGGCTGGGTTTGGTTTGGAGCAGCCTGGGACAGTGGGGAGGTGTCCCTGCCATGGCAGGGCTGGGATGGGATGGGATGGAGTTCCAACTAAAACCATTCTGTGGTTCCATGAGGATTCTATTCCCTGCAGTTTTGCAGGGAGGGGTTTATGGAGGGAAAGGAGCCAGGCTTGGGTCAGATGTGGGGTTGAATCAAATCCCTTTTGGGGAGGGTTGGGCTGTGTCCAGGAGTGCCCAAAGCTGGACAGGGTGGCACTGCTGTCCCTGGGATCCTCCTCAAGAGAGCTCATCCAGGCCTGGATTCCACAGTGTCCAGGGCAGCTCCTCCACCCTGAGAATTAAGGGTTTGAGGGAACAAGGCTGATTTTGTTATTTATTATTTATCAGTGGATATTTTCCCTGGGAACTTTGGTGGAATCTACCTCAGATCAGCAGTTTTTGAACTGGGCAAAGCCAAAACCTGCAGCATGTTTTGGTTCCTGAAGAAACTGATGAATCTGGTTTGTCTTTTCCCCCCCGTCAGGAAGGAAAGAAGTGGGAGCCCTCCTCCTGAGACAAGCCGGGACGATTCCTCACCATCCAAAGGTCCCACCAAGGATCTGGATGGGGAAGAGGAAGAAGAAGAGGAAGAGGAAGGAGGTGAGCAGGACAGTGATGAAGAGGCCTCAATCCCATCTTCAGAGGATTCCCAGAAGCCCAGGTAGGTTTTCCCTGTGAGGAAGAAAATCCCCTTTTCCCGAATTGTGTTCCCTGAGTGCGACTCCAAAGGGGAGAGGTTTGGTTTTATCTTCTTTTCTACTGTCACAGCCAGGATTAAATGCTCAGGAGATGCAGTTTGTGTTTGGACTCTGATGTTTATTAATCCTTATCCCTGTTACAGTCTCCAAGCTGTCAGTTCCAGCTATCAGAGTGAAAAATGGCTCTGTCTCCAACTCTTCCCAAGGTCTTTTAAGCACAAAGTGTCCAATTATGAAATGACACCTAAATTATTTTTACTTTTAACCCAATAACCAACCCCCCGTGGCCTGCAATGTGGATTTTTCTACCCAATTACAAAACCCTACCCAAACCATGAAGAAGGTGAAAAAGAAGGATTCAGCCTCTGCCCTAAATCCTCCATCTTGCTTCATATACATTACTGTATTCTAAACCCTTAAACTCTGAGTTTTGCACCCTGTGACATCACACACTTCTATCCAAACCCCACACCCACAATCCCAGTGCTGTCCCTCAATTTTGGGAGCTTTTTCCACGGCCTCAGGTCAATGCAGTGTTGGCCTGTCAGCACAGAAAGTCTGGAATTCTCCGTGCCCAGAGTTCCAAGGTCCAGGGAATACAGGACAGGGGTGGTGATGGGAACACCCTGAGCTGCAAATTATGGTGGTGGGGGTCAGCTCTGTGCCTCCAGCTCTGCCTTGGCTGGTTGCTCTTGATTATTTAAAAACTTCAATTAATTTAATTTCTTTACTTTTATTTAATTTAGATTAATTTCGTTCTTTAATCTCTGAAATCTGCAGCATCCCTTTGGTGAGTGGGAAAACCGCAGGGAGATCTTTAATCCAGCCAGAAACCCCCAGAGCCATGGAAATGGAGCGATAAAATCAAGGAATTCCAGGCTGGCTTGGGTTGGAAGGGAACTTAGGGATCACCCAGTGCCACCCCTGCCATGGCAGGGACACCTCCCACTGTCCCAGGCTGATCCAAGCCCTGTCCAGCCTGGCCTGGGACACTGCCAGGGATCCAGGGGCAGCCACAGCTGCTCTGGGAATTCCATCCCAGCCAGGAATTCCCAATTCCCAATCTCCCATCCATTCCCTGTGTCCTGTCCCTCCATCCCTTGTCCCCAGTCCCTCTCCAGCTCTCCTGGAGCCCCTTCAGGCCCTGCCAGGGGCTCTGAGCTCTCCCTGGAGCTTCTCCTCTCCAGGGGAACATTCCCAGCTCTCCCAGCCTGGCTCCAGCCCTGGAGCAGCTCCGGAGCCTCCTCTGGATCTCTCCAGCAGCTCCAGGCGCTGTGGATTTTGGGATCCAGGCCTGGGGCAGCTCTGCAGGTGGGGACAGAGGGGCAGATTTCCCGTTCCCTGCTGCCCACACTGGGACCCAGCCCGGGATGTGGTCTCTGGGTCCCAGCAGAGCAGCGAAGCTGTTGCAGGATTCCCTCCTGGAGCTCCTCGCCGCGTTTTCCATTCCCTCCGTGGCCTCCACGCGGGATTTGTGTCCCGCTGACGTTCCCAGGGCCGGCAGCACAGGCTGCTGCAGCTGCAGGAGGCACATCCCAGGGCACTCCCAGCCGCCGGGAGCTGCCTCTGGGAGCTGCAGCCGTGGCTCTTTGCCCGGGGGCTGTTGTTTACAGCCCCGTGCCAGCCTGTTGGCACGGGAACAGCATCACACCGCCCCGGAGGAGCTGGAAAATGCCCTTAACAGGCCACCCAGGGAAGGCAGGAGCTGGAATTTGGCTTTGGCCAGGCTGGAGTGAGGAATGTGGAAACTTCTGGGTACCTGCTGTTGGAATGAGATGAGCTTTAAGGTCCCCTCCAACCCAAATCATTCCATGGTTTTCTGTTCCTGCCTTCTGTTCCCAAATCCATCCTGCTCTCCAGGAATATCGACAGCCCAGAGCAGCATCCTGTGGGCTCTGACATTCTCCCTTTTTTTTTTTTTGCCTGGAGTGGCTGATGTTGGAATAACCCCAAGTGTTCAGGGGGACACGCTGGCATCAAAGCCATCGCACAGAAAAGCTGGGAATGGGACTTGGAATTCCGACTTGGGAAGCAGAATTCCAGGATTTCCAAGGCATGGCAGCAGTGCTATGGAGCTGTCCTTGGAGCTGTGGGGTTTGGCTCCAGAGGGGGCTGCTCCGTGCTGGGAATGCAGCACGGGAAGAGCAAAGGCATTTGTTTAACAATAGGGAGGAACAGTACCCGTTATTTTTGTGAAAATTCAAGCCAGGAAAGGCTGGCTTTCCAGGGAATGCTCAGTGCTGAGGCATCCTCTGAGGAATGTGGTGTCTGTGTGCAGAACTTGGTTCTGGGAGTAGCCTGGGGGGACAGTGGCTGTTGGGGTTGGTATGGGAACCCTGCCAGGACAGAGACCCCAAAGGAACCCACTGAAATCCCATCAGAGCTCAGCTGTTCCCAAGGACTGGGGAGGCCTCACCTCAAATCCTGTCTTGAGTTCTGGGCCCCTCACAACACTGAGGGGCTGGAGCAGGCCCAGGGAATGGAGCTGGGAATGGGCTGGAGCCCCAGGAAAGGCTGAGGGAGCTGGGAAAGGGTCTGGAGCTCCAGGAGGGGCTGAGGGAGCTGGGGAAGGGTCTGGAGACCCAGGAGGGGCTGAGGGAGCTTGGGGGCCCCAGGAGGGGCTGAGGGAGCTGGGGAAGGGTCTGGAGCCCCAGGAGGGGCTGAGGGAGCTGGGAATGGGCTGGAGCCCCAGGAGGGTCTGAGGGAGCTGGGGAAGGGTCTGGAGCCCCAGGAGGGGCTGAGGGAGCTGGGGAAGGGTCTGGAGCCCCAGGAGAGGCTGAGGGAGCTGGAAAGGGGCTGAGCCTGGAGAAAAGGAGGCTCAGGGGGGACCTTGTGGCTCTGCACAAGTCCCTGCCAGGAGGGGACAGCCGGGGGGGTCGGGCTCTGCTCCCAGGGAACAGGGACAGGAGGAGAGGGAACGGCCTCAGGCTGGGCCAGGGGAGGCTCAGGGTGGAAATTTGGAATATTTTCTCTTGGAAAAGGTGGTGAGGCATTGGAAGGGACAGCCCAGGGCAGTGATGGAATCCCCATCCCTGGAGGGAAGTGACATCCCTGTGGATGTGGCACCTGGGGACGTGGGTCAGTGGTGGCCTTGGCAGTGCTGGAGGATGGTTGGGCTCGATCTTGGAGGCTTTTCCAACCTGAGCCATTCCTTCCGTGCTGCAGGGCAGGGCAGAGTGACCTCCCCTGTCCAAATCTGCTTTCAGGTCCGCTCCATCCAAGCAAGAGGCGTTTGAGCAGTTCAAGAAGGAGGCTGGACGGGAGATCTACAGGATCTTCAAGCAGAACAAGAGGATCCTGATCTCCAGGAAGAAGAGAAGCCATTCTGTGGCACAGAGGATCAACCACATCAAGAAGCAGATGGAAGGAATCAAGGTGGCTCTGGAGACTCAGAAGAGGAAGAGGAGTCAGGCGGGTGAGGAGGGACAGGGGGAGGGAGCTCTGGGTTTCCAGAGGTTTTGGGTGGTCACGGAACCAGGGAATGGTTTGTGTGGGAAGGGACCTCAAGGATCATCCCACTTCTCCTCTGCCTCTGCCTTCCACTGTCCCAGGCTGCTCCAAACCAAATCCAGCCTGGCCTTGGACACTTCCAGGGTCAGCCACAGCTTCTCTGTGCCTCCCAACCCTCCCAGCCAGGAATTCCTTCCCAATATCCCATGTAAACAATCCCAGGGACTTTTTTTCCTCCTCAGGGAGCCAAGTCAGACCTTCCATCAGGTGTCACTGCCCTCCACCCTGAGCAGAACCTTCCCTTCCTTTTGTCCCTCTCCAGGAGAATACACGGATGAGAAGGGACGGGTGATCATCAGTGAGAAGGAGTTTTCCTTCATCCGGAAGCTGAAGGAGCTGAAGGAGGAGCACAGGGTCGGTTACACCGAGCTCCAGGACCTCAAGGTAGAGCTCCAGTACTGCCAGCAGCTCGTGGATAAGTGCAGGAAAAAGCTCATCTCAGGTATGGAGCACCAGGCCTCAGCTGGGATAAATCCACACTGGAGCACTCACAGACATCAGGGAATCCCAGAATGGTTTGGGTTGGAAGGGACCTTAAAGCTTATCCAGTTCCAATCCCCTCCCACCGTCCCAGCAGGCTCCAAGGAAGGGACAGGAATCCCTGGGGAATTCTCCAGAGCCGCTCTGGAGATGTTTTCATGGAATCCCAGAATGATTTCAATTGGAAAGGACCTTAAGGATTATCCCAATCCATCCATTCCAATGGGCAGGGACACCTCCCATTATCCCAGGCTGATCCAAGCCCCAGTGGCCAACCTGGCCTTGGACACTGCCAGGGATCCAGGGGCAGCCACAGCAAATCTGGGAATTCCAGCCCAGCCAGGAATTCCCAATTCCCAATCTCCCATCCATCCCTGCCCTCTGGCAGTGGGAGCCATTCCCAGTGTCCTGTCCCTCCAGCCCTGTGCCAAATTCTTTGTTGAACAATCATGGTTGTGTCAACAACCATTCTTTGTTGTCCTTTTCCCTGTTGCCTTCCCGACTGGATTTTATCCATAATCAGGTGGGGTTTTCTGATCTAACCTCGAATTCCTGCAGATCCTCTCTCCCCAATAATGTCCCTCTACTCCTTGGTACCACCCCTACGTGGGAGAAAAGCCTCCCACAAAGAATTTCACGCTGCTGACCTCGAATCTCATCCTTGATTTTATTTACTAGAGGTGGTGCTTGAGGAATTGCCCTGGGATAGGGCTTTGCCTCTGGATTCCCAATATTTCCTCTGTCCCTATGTGATTTCCAGCTTCCAGAGTTGCAGCTTTATCAGGAAAAAGAGCTTGGCCACAGCTCTGCCTGGGGAAATCCCTGCAAATTCCTGCTGGGCTCCTCCTTGAAATCCGTGGATTCCAGCTGCCCCTGCATATCCCTGGATTTGCCTCTCTAAGGGAAGCCAATCCACGTAGGAATTCCAGAGTCCCAAACATTTGCCAGGGGACAGCTTGGATCCCTCAGATCCAAGAGGAAATGGGATAATCATTCCCACCATTCCAGGGATGAACAGATCCCAGTCACAGCCCTGCCACTGCTTTCCCCCGGGTCCGGGTTTGGCATTTTTGGGCGCTCCAGATCTTTGCTGCTCGTCCAAACATCCAGGACTCCCCCGGAGCCGAGTGCCTGGGAAATGCCCGGGGTTAATAAGGATGTAATTCCCGCCTGCTGTGATTTCTCACTGCCTATTATGGGATGGCAAATGGCTGTGTGGGATTGAAATCCGAGCCCCCAGCCTTGCCGTTCCAAAGGAATTCTGGGGGCTGCAGGAATGGAGCCTTCCCCTGGCCAGGGGACTGTCCCCAGAGCTGGCCACCACCTCCTGGCCACCTCAGCACAGCCAACAGCCTCCTTAAATTCACTTTCCCAACCTTTTAAACGCCAAACCCTGGAGTTCTGAGTTCCTGTCTGAGGGTTTAAGAGCTCTGAGATCCTGCCTGATCCATAGGGACAACCAATCCATGCTCTGGGTCCATCTTTTGGGTCATTAATTACAGCCATTAATTGCCCCTCTTGGCTTCCCAGAGTTTGAGATCTGGTACAACGAATCCTTCCGGATCCCTGAGGATGTGAGGGAGGCTCTGAAGCCGGGGGGGAGCATCACGCCTGGAATGATTCCCATAAACAGGATCATGTGCCTGGTGAGTTATCCCGGAGTTCTGAGCCCTCCTTGGGAGCCACGTGTGGGCTGGTGAGGGAATGAGGGAGCCTGTGGAAGGAGGAGGAGGAGGAGAAAAACCAGGAAAGGAGCGAGGCACAGAGGGAATATCTGGAGCCACATCCTGCTGTCACATTCCCTTCGCTGCTCGGAGGCTAAATCAGGACAGTGACTGAGGCACCTGGGCCTCTCTGGAATACCAGGGACTGGGCAAAGGGCTGCAGGGATGTTTGGGAGCCTGATTCCCAGCCCCTGGCATCCCAGGCTTGCAGCCAAACTCTGCTGGCACTGGGCAGTACCAGTCCCGTGGCAGGAGCCACCGCTGTGGGGACAGGGATCTTTTTTAATCCTGAAAAGCAAATTTCTGTTCAACTCCCAGAACTCCTGCAGCTAAAAACGAGTGACCAGAAGGGAGGAATTCTGCCCCTCTGAGGTGATTCCCCACCTGCAGAGCTGCCCCAGCCCTGGATCCAACAGCAGCAGGACCTGGAGCTGCTGGAGAGATCCAGAGGAGGCCCCAGAGCTGCTTCCAGGGCTGGGAGAGCTGGGAATGTTCATTTTTCCTGTGGGAAAATCCCAACTCTTGCAGGTTTTTGCCCAAAGCCCTTCCCAAAGCTGCTCCTCCAAGGTGTGGGAAGGGGAATCTCTCACTTCCAGGGTTTTCCTGGCTGAGTTGGTGTTCGGTGCAGCAAACGGGGTCGCTGTCCCAGGTCTCCAGGCGTGTGGTTTGCACCTGGAATGGGAAATGCTTTTCCCTGGCAGGATGAGGACGAGCAGGACAAGTTTGAGCGGATGCAGGAGAAGGTGCTGCCCGACTGCCCAGGCTCCGTGTCCTTCTACAGGGCCAGGATGAGGATGGACCAAAAGGTAACCCCAGGGAGAATCCCAGAACGGACTGGGGTGGAAGGGATCCTCAGGATTATCCCATTCCATGGGCAGGGACACCTCCCACTATCCCAGGCTGCTCCAAGCCCTGTCCAATCCGGCCAGAACAAATTCACCCAGAGAGAGCTGGGAATGCTCAGCCTGGAAAAGGCTCCAGAGAGGCCTCAGAGCCCTCCCAGGCCCTAAAGAGCTGCTGGAGAGATCCAGAGGAGGCCCCGGAGCTGCTCCAGGGCTGGAGCCGGGCTGGGAGAGCTGGGAATGTTCCCCTGGAGAGGAGAAGCTCCAGGGAGAGCTCAGAGCCCCTGGCAGGGCCTGAAGGGGCTCCAGGAGAGCTGGAGAGGGACTGGGGACAAGGGATGGAGGGACAGGACACAGGGAATGGATGGGAGATTGGGAATTGGGAATTCCTGGCTGGGATGGAATTCCCAGAGAAGCTGTGGCTGCCCCTGGATCCCTGGCAGTGTCCCAGGCTGGGTTGGCCACTGGGGCTTGGATCAGCCTGGGATAATGGGAGGTGTCCCTGCCCATTGGAATGGATGGATTGGGATAATCCTTAAGGTCCTTTCCAACTGAAATCATTCTGGGATTCCATGAAAACATCTCCGAAGCAGCTCTGGAGAATTCCCCAGGGATTCCTGTCCCTTCCTTGGAGCCTGCTGGGATCTGTTACCAGCACAGCAATGTTGGTGCCACGGGGATTTTCCCAGCTTTTCCCAGCACCACTTGGAAAGGTTGGGGAGGCATTTGGTTTCATTTTTCAGGTGAGGACTGTGCTCTGGGAGCCCAGCTNTAATCCTGCATCCCAGATTTTCCACATGCCACCCCCACTGACATGGAAAAGTGGGAAAGTGAATGAATCCACAGTGTTCCGTTTGCTTGGATTTGTTGGAGCTTCCTTGTGTGCCCATAACAGCACCTGCCCCCTGGAAGAACATCCCAGAAATCACCTTTTCCTTGTAATGATCCGATTCCAGAGGCTCAAAAAGCTGCTGGGAATTCAGGCCAGGCTGGGTTTCCCAAGAAAACACTTCCACATGACTGGAACTAAGCTTTCCTTCGTCCTTCTCTATATCCACCCCTCCTCTGCTTCCCACCTCATCCCTGTGGGTCCCTCCTGCCCACACCACGCTCCCAAATCTGGGAAAATCCCAGAAATCTCAACACTGGAATCTGTAAATGTGGTTTGGAGGATTCCGTGTTGTCAACAGGCATCTCAGAAGCAGCTGGGTCTCCTGAAGTGCTCCAGCACCATTCCATGGAGGAGTTCTCCCAGGGATTGGGAAGATGGGAAATGACCTGTGAAAGGAAGAAGAGGGGCTTTAGTGACTTTTAGGGCAAATGGGGCCTGGAAGAGCCCTGGGGATCTGGTGCCAAGGGGTGCTGGTGTCCAGGGGTGATCCTGGGGGTGCTGCTGATCCTGGTGTGGTCCTGGGGCTGACCCCACTGTGATGCTGAGAGATCCCTGGTGTGGTCCTGGAGATCTCCCATCTCCTCCTGGTGAGATCCTGAGGATCCCAGGGGTGATCCCGAGGAAATCCCGCAGCCAGTCCCGGTGTGTCCCCAGGGGAATCCCACCGAGATCCCGGGAATGGCGTGGCTGAACCTGCTGTGGCCCTGGCGATCCCAGGGCTGAGCGTGGTACGGTCCCGGCGATCCTGGGGAGTTTTTAGCGATCCCGTGGCTGATGCTGGCCGTGACCCAGGCGTGATCCTGAGCAGATCCTGGTGGAGCAGTGGCTGACCTGGAGGAGATCCCGGCAATCCCGCGGCCGATCCCGGTGTGCCCCGCTGACCCTTTCCCGGATCCCGGTGGGATCCCAGCGACACCCAGGCTGATCCCAGGAACAATCCCGACATATCCCCACGAAACTCCCGGTGTTTTTTGCGGCCGATCCCGGCGTGCTCCCGGTGTTTTTTGCGGCCGATCCCGGCGTGCTCCCGGTGTTTTTTGCCGCCGATCCCGGCGTGCTCCCGGTGTTTTCCGCCGCGGCCTCGGCGATCTCGGCGCCGATCCCGCCGTGCGCCGAGCAGATTCCCGGCGGGGCCGCGGCCGATCGCGGCCACATCCCGGGCCCGATGCCGGCTCGTCCCGGGGCCCGGCGGCCGCTCCCGGAGGGCTCCCGGCGCTGCGCGGTGCCGCGGGAGGAGGAGCCGGCGGCCGGGGCGGATCGCGGCGGGGCCGGGGCGGATCGCGGCGGGGCCGGGCCGGGCTGGGCGCGGGTGGCGGGGGGGCCCCGCCGGACCATGTGAGGAGCCCCGACGGGGCGAGCGGGGCCTCCCCGGCCAGGGGGCACTTGCGGAGCCCCGCGCCCGCCCACCCACCATGGGGGATTTCTACGACCCGGAGCACCCCACGCCGGAGTAAGAGCGGGGCCCTTCCCGCGGCCTCGGGCCCGCCGGCACGGCGCGACCGCCGGCGGCCGGGCCGCTGCCCCTTCCCCTTCCCTTTCCCCTTGCCGTTCCCGTTCCTTTGCGCTTTCCCTATCCCCGTCCCGCCGGCCTTCCCCTCCCCTCCGTCCTCCCGCCGGTCCGGGGTAGGCCGCGCATCCCCGGCCTTGCGTGATGGCCGCGGCCGGGGCGGGCGCGGGGAGGGCGGGCAGGGAGCGCGGGCAGGGCGGAGAGAGCGGGCGGCGGGAGCGGCGGGAGCGGCCGCGCCGGGGGTGGCGGGTTGGGCTCGGGGGTTGTGTCCCCCTTGCCCGTGTCCCTTTCCCTGTCCCGTCCTTGCCCGGGGGTGCGCGGGGGGGAGCCGGGCGGAGCGTGCGGACGTGTCCCGGCCTCCCCGCGGGGCCATTTTTCACTACCTTCTTGATTATTATTATTATTACTATTAATAATGCTATTTTTCCTAGTTACCGAGCCTCGTCTTGCTTTTACCCCTGGAATTTTCTTGCCCCGGGCGGCCCCTGCCCTGACCCCATTTTCTGCCAGGAGGAAGGAGCCAGGGAAGGGGGAGCAGCCTAATGGCCGGGAACTCCGCTTCTCCTCGGGATGGGGAATTTCGCCGAGCCACCCCCTTGATCCCGCCAGGCTCTCCGGCTTTATCGCCTCTCCTGAGAAGTCACTCCGTCCCTGCTGGGTTTCTCCCTCCCCCCCCACCACCCGTTTCCCGCTTGGTTCTCAACGCTATTTTTACATTTTTAGACTTCCTTGGCGAAGGATTCAGGGGCTCCGTAAACTTTGCCAGCTCTGGGGTGGAAGGAGCAGACATCTGGCATGGAGCACCCCCTGGAGCGATGGCCGGATTGGAGGCAAAGCTAAAAGTGGTGGTTTTGTTTGGAGCAGGGACAACAGAGCAAACCTTTTTTGAGCGAGTTCTGCCCGAGCCCACCTGGAGCAGCTGAGGAACAGCCTCCCCTTGTTGCGGCTGAAACAGTGCCGGTGGCTGAGCCTTCTAAAATTAGTGAGGAACGGAGGATTTCGTTTGGAATCCAGGTTGTGTTTTGCCAGACGTGGCTCCTGGGATGGGAGTAAATCCTGGTTTACTTCAGCTTAACCCCGGTGGGATGAGCCCTTCCCCGGAGACCCTCTGGGTCCAAAGGACTCTCTGGTTCATCCCCGAACTTTTAGGCTAATCCGGGTGTTTTCCCTTTGTTGTTTGGAGTGTGTGGAGGGACCCTTGTGCCCGGGATTGCTCTGGCACTTGGAATTCGGTGTCCAGGTTGTGTCACCTCGATGTTTGTTGTCTGAGGTTGTCCAGCGGCGCCAGCCTGGGCTGTTGAAAGGAGCCAGAGCGGCTCCTCTAACGACTTTTTAATGAAATTATGGATTAATTGGCCCGATTTTGGGGTTTCCTTGGGGTGAGCGTTCTGCGTTGGGACTCAGAAAGTTTTCAGGAGGCGTCCTGGTGTTTTTAGGGTTGGTGTTTCCCCGTCCCCACCTCGAATCCCGGCGTTCCCTCCGCGTCCGAGTCGCGTTCGTTAGTGGCCCGCCTTAATTTGGATGTGCTTTTCCCAGAGAAAAGGAGAGAAGGATTGGTTGGGATTATTGGCTGGAGGTTGTGAGGAACGTCTGAGGATCTGCTGGGGGTTTGGGAAGGGTGGAATTCCAACCCAGCCGTGCAGGCTGTGGGCTGTTTGTGGCTTCCCCCATTCCACAACCCACCGTGGGTTTTTGGGATGAGGAGGGACGTGCAGCCTTGGGTTTTTGGGATGAGGAGGGATGTGCAGCCTTGGGTTTTTGGGATGAGTTGCTTTTGTAGCTCGGAACGTTGGGATTGTGCTGCTTGGAGAGGGTTGATCAGAGCCTGGTGAATCCTCAGGCTCAGCCTTTTCCTGGGAATTATTGACTGGACGGTTTGGGAAGGGCCCTCAGGATCGTCTCATCCCACCCCTGCCATGGACAGGGACACCTTCCATGATCCCAGGCTGCTCCAATCCCTGTCCCACCTGGCCTTGGACGCTGGCAGGGATGGTGCTGAGCTGGAGCTCCAGGCTGGCTGGAGAAGGTGGATGCTGAGCTGGGAGCTGAAGGATGGCACGGCCGTGCCGGTGGCTTTTTCTGGGATTTTCCTGTGGGAAAGGAACTCTGGCTCGCTCTTCCCTGGCGGGTCGCTCTCCGTGTCCACTTGTCAACCAGAGCTGGGACTCCTGGGAGCTTCAGCGTCCAGCAGAACCAGGTTCTCCTCGACTCTTCGGATGCTTGAATTTGGGCCATCCCGATTCCCAGAGCTCAGGGCTGCCACCACATTCCACGTGGAGCTTCTCCACGGAGCTGCCCACGCCGGCCTGGACCTGCTTGGAATCCCACACTGGTTTGGGTTGGAAGGGACCCCAAAGCTCATCCAGTGCCACCCCTGCCGTGGACAGGGACACATTCCATGACCCCAGGGTGCTCCAAGCCCTGTCCAGCCTGGCCTTGGACACTTCCAGGGATGGAGCAGCCACGGTTTCTCTGGAGAGGCTGTTCCTGATGGACACTGGTGGACGTTTCCATCCTGCTGGGAGCAGCAGCCGCCCCGTCTCTTGGTGCTGTTGTTTCCTGGAAGAAGATTCCAAGATCCTCCTGTCCCGGTCTCGGAATTGGGGATACAAGCATCACGAAGTCACCCCAGGACGTGTCCCCACCCTGAGGGTGCAGGAACCTCTTGGACCAGTGACACCTCCACGACAGGACGGGAGCTGAGACTCCAAGGATTTATTTTCCTCGTGCCCTTCTGTGATCATGGAAACGACATTGATCCACCTGCTTCTGGAGACCTCCCCGAGGGGAATTCAGCTCCCTTTTGGGGGAAGATGCTTTTCCAGCCGTCCTGGTGATGCTGGTGGGGCTCCGTGGGTGGTTTGGAGGGTTGGGATTTAGGATCAGAGTCTGGAACCTTCCCTTGGTTTTGTTCACACGACCCAGGACAGATTCAGGCAGCCTGGAACTCCAGGGTTTTTGGCTGTGGCTGTTCCCAAGGAGTTTTTTTTTTTTTTGGGATGTCCATTGGAGCTGTGGAGTCTCCCAGGCTGTTCCCTGTTGGTGTCACCTTGGGACTGGATGTTTTTTTCCTGGGAATCTGGGTTCTATTTCCTGCCTTCCCCTAAGGAAAACCATCCATCAGGTCAGTTCCCTCAGCAGCAGCTCCTGGCTGACCTGCTGTGGTTCAACACCCACACTGAGATCCTGGAGCACGTTCCAGTCCACCTGGGAGATGCTGAGAGGAGGGAAAGGCTGGATTTTCCACCTGCAATTCCCTTGGAATGCTCCTCCCCTTTATCCAGGGGATTTTTGGGGGTCCCCACGGGGCTGTGGGGTGGAGAGAGGAGAGGGAGAACCTTGACTCCCGCTGCCTGAGCGTGTCCCTGGGTTTTCCAGCCTGAATGTGTCTGGAAAGTTGGGTTATTTCAGGAAAATTCACTTTGTGTCTTTGGCTTCGGGAGCCTGAATGAGGAATTTGGGATCCTGACCTGGGATATTTCCAGGAATGGGGCAGCTGGAGCTGCTCGGGGCAGCCTGTTCCCAGATCTGCTGGTGGAATTTTAAATTTGATTTGTTTGGATGTTTAGGAGGGAGGAGAGGATTTATAAACACCCGTTTTCAGCGGGGATTTTTCTTTCCAGAATTTTAGAACTCCTTGAGGAGAAGTCTTGGGAATGTCCAAGCGTGGCTCTGGTTGATGGAGTGTTGGTAGAACAGGTTATTTTCATTTTCTTTGACTTTTTTTCCTGACTTTTCCCCTTTTTTGGGTTTTTTTGGGAAGTGAACTTCCCTAAAAATGCTCCATCACCTCTCCTGTGAGCTTCCAGCTTTCTGGGATCCACCCCGGGGGCTGCAATCCCTGGGAATGACATGGAGCTTGACCTAAAATTCAGGAAAACACGAGCCAGGAGTCAAAATCTGATCCCAAAATATTGATGTGAGGAAGAGGCATCAGGCTGGGCCGGGGAGGAGCTGGAGCTCCTTGTGGAGCCCCATTTCCAGTGGATTCCCTCTGGATTGCTCCAAGATTTTCCAGCTTCCCCAGCAGCTTTGTTGATCCCGTTATCCCCTTCCTGTTTCAAAATCCACCGGGAGGGGGGAGGTTTTCCAGCTGGAAATCCAAAGTGTGTCATTCCCAGGCTGCAGGGAATAATCACAATTCCCAGCTTTCTGCAGCGTGGAAATCCAGCAGGAAAATCCCCCAGAGCCTGGTGCCCGGTGTTTCCCTGAGCTGCCCGTTCCCAGTTTGGGGTTTTATGGGGAATTTCTGGTGGAAAGGAGCATGGAAGGGATTTGTTTTCTCCTGTGGAACTGAGAGCAATTCCCAAGGTGTCCCTGCTCCTGCTGGGAAAAATCCCAGGACGTTAAACTTCAGCTGTAATTAGGTAAGAAATAAATCCCTGGAGAATTTCGGTTTATTTTGGTTTATTTTGGTTTATTTTGGTTTATTTTGGTTTATTTTGGTTTATTTCAGTTTATTATTTCTGTTTATTTCTGTTTATTTCTGTTTATTTCAGTTTATTTCAGTTTATTTCCATTTATTTCAGTTTATTTCTGTTTATTTCTGTTTATCTCTGTTTATCTCTGTTTATCTCTGTTTATCTCTGTTTATCTCTGTTTATCTCTGTTTATTTCGGTTTATTTCCGTTTATTTCCGTTTATTTCCGTTTATTTCAGTTTATTTCAGTTTATTTCCGTTTATTTCGGTTTATTTCTGTTTATTTCTCTTATTTCAGTTTATTTCCGTTTATTTCCGTTTATTTCCGTTTATTTCGGTTTATTTCGGTTTATTTCCGTTTATTTCATTTTATTTCGGTTTATTTCGGTTTATTTCGGTTTATTTCTATCCAGGGAGTGACTCTGAGCTCAGCCAGGGCCTTGCAACGCTCCCTTTTACATTTCTTGGGTTGCAGCTGCTCCCCTTTGGGACGGGATTTTTAGGGTCTCCTCACGATTGGGAATTGCCTTCATGTTAAATTCGGGATGAGTTTGGACTCGGAACGGGGTATTTGGTGAATTTGGGGAATGTTTGGTGTTGCAGGCTGTGAATTAGGGGGTGACAACACCAAAATTTCCTGGTTTTGCCTCGGTGTGAATCTTGGGACGGAGGGGGCGGGATGAGTTTGGTTTTTTTTTTTGGGAATGGGTGCCACTGTATCCATCTGTGTCCCAAAGAGAGAGAGAATTCCTTGTTTTCCAGGCATTTGGGGAGACAAAAGTGCCGTGCAGTGCCTGGGGGGAGTGTGTGTGTGTGTGATGTCATTCAGGCTCCAGAAGATCCGGCTTGGAGCTTGGAATTTGGAACTTAGAATTTGGAATTTGGAGCTTGGAGCTTGGAATTTGGAGCTTGGAATTTGGAGCTTGGAATTTGGAATTAATTTGGAATTTGGAACTTGGAATTTGGAATTTGGAGCTTGGAGCTTGGAATTTGGAATTAATTTGGAATTTGGAG
>VZDJ01000067.1:33551-51216 GCA_008694505.1 Cyanoderma ruficeps | reverse complement strand
AATTTGGAATTTGGAGCTTGGAATTTGGAGCTTGGAATTTGGAGCTTGGAATTTGGAGCTTGAAATTTGGAATTTGGACCTTGGAATTTGGAATTAATTTGGAATTTGGAATTTGGAATTAATTTGGAATTTGGAATTTGCTGCCCCATTCAGGGGAGATCCCCCGGGATGGGGGTGCCTGATAGCTCAGGGAGGTGATGAAAATCCCTGGATTTCCCGGGATCACTTGCTGCATCCTGGGGGCAATTCCCAGGTCCTCCCCCTGGGAGGGAGGGAGGGAGGGGCCTCGCTTTGCCGCTCGGAGTTTTTTCCCCTGAGTTTCAGCCCAAATCCCAAATTTGGAGCCTCAGCACCTCAGCGAGTCCGGGTGCTGGGAATGAATCCCAATCCCTGGGAATGAATCCTCATCCTTGGGAATGAATCCCTGGCTCCATCCCTGGTAGCAGCAATTGTGAGTAAACTGGGAAATTTCCGATTGTTGTTTTTTTATTGTTTTAAAATTCCTCAAGTTTGCGGGTTCCGGGACTTCCTCCTGAAATCCTTTTCCTGCTCAAACCTGTTTTAACTTAAATCGAGGAATTTAAAAAGAGCAACTTAAAAAAAAAAAAAAGGCAGCTTAAACAGAGGAACTTCCTCCGGGTGCAGATAATTTTGGGATTTGAGCAGAATGATAAAAATTGGGGTTTTTTTTCCCCCCTTCTATCCCCACTAATTCCTGCATTTTCAGTCCTGGAATTGGCTTTGTGCCGGTAAGGGAAATGTTTTGGTGTTGGAACTGAGCCTGGGCTTTAAGTCTGGCCTAACTTGGTCTTTAGGACAGTTTTAATTTGAGTTAGGAATTGTTGATGAGGGGGAAAAATCCGGAGTGAAATGTTCCCCACGGCTGCTCTGATCCCGGGAATGCCCCACGCCTGTGTCCAAAGTTTCTGTGGAATTTTAGATTTGATGTGGATTTGGGGTTTTCTTGCACGGCTGGGTTTTAATGTGGGTTTTGGGGTTCAGTTCCCACCTGTCCATCCCTCCCGTGGTGTTCCACAGGGAGAGATCCATGGGAATCCATCCTGGAGGCCCCGGGCTGGGTCTGTGCGTGGCTCCAGGCTCATCGGGGCTGTGATGATTTCAGGATTTCAGCGCCTCAAATTCCCTTTTCCCTGGCAGGGTTTTTTTTTTCCTTGCCTGGCTCTTTGTGCCCGAGGAGGGATTCCAGGCAGGGATTACCTGGGCAGGGATCCCGTGATTTATGGGAAGGTGCTGACTCTGGAATCTCCTCCTCTGCTCCCCGAGGAGGAGGAGGGGAAAGTTTCCCAAGAGCTTTGAATTCCAGCGGGGATTTGTGCCTCTATTTTGGGTCCCCATCCCACTTCCACCCTCATCCTCACCCTTCCTTCCTCCTCCTCTCCCTCCCTGTCCCCTCTTTCCCCTCTTCCATGGCAGCAGCTTTGCTTTTCCTGATTCCTCTCAGGATTTCGGGTGGAATTTTTTCTGTAGGTGTGCCCTGAGCAGGAAGGGAGAAGCAGGATTTTGGGGGAACTTTGGGAATTCTCAGGCAGTTGAGGGAAGGAGCAGAGAAACTGAATTTTTTTTTTTTTTTCTTTGCTGGATCTTTTTCCTGGAGCACATCGTGACTTCTCCAAAATCCTGGAATCACAACAGATAAATTATGGAATAATTAACGAATGGAGTCACTCAGCCCCTCCTCATTTTTATAAATGAGAGGATAAATCTCTATTTTCAGTACCTTTGTCTCCTTCTTTCCCTGGAATATCCAGTCCTCGCCGTTCTGTGCTATTCCAGCACAGGAGGAATGGTGTCACTTCCCTTGCTCCAGCCTTCCAGCTCCAAACCCTCAGTGGGAACGTCGTCGTGTGGGGCAGGAAATTGGGATTTTGGGGAAGCAGGAGAGGTGGATTTGGGGAGGGGCTGCAGCACCTCCTTTTCCAGGGAACTCAGCTTGGATTCCCAGCTCCTGGTTAAATAAGATTTTTCCCAGGGATTTTCCCTCCTCACGTGAGTGCTTTTGCCTTTCCACTCCCCATGGATTTTTTTTGGGAAGGAGCAGGATTTCCTGTTACCTTCCCAACTCTTTTCCTGCTTCTCCATCCTCCATTTGCAGCGTCCTTGGGAGCCGGGACATTAAAATCCCAGTGCTCTGCACAGAATCCCAGGAATTCCTCCCGGTATTCCATGAATATTCCATGAAACACGGGCACAGCTGCACTTCTGTCCTTGTTTTTTATCCTACGTTAGAGATTCATAAATGAAGGAGCCGTTTCAGGCCTGGGAATGTTCCAGCAAATCCTTGGTGGAGATGGAGAATTTGGGATAGATTCGTGGATGGAATTCCTGGCTGTGAGGGGAGTGAGCAGTTTTCCCAGAGAAACTGTGGATGTTCCCTCCCTGGAGGTGTCAAAGGGCTGGGAACAACCTGGGAATGGTGGAAGGTGGGAGTGAGATGAGTTTAAGGCCTTTTCCATTCAGGAATTCCGGGATTTTGATATTCTGTTAATGAAGGGCAGCCGAGAGGGAATTTCCTCCCCAGCCTCCAGGGAATTGCATTCCCAGCGGAAACCCTGAGGGATCCAGGGAAAAAAAAAAAGGTAAAACCCACTGGGATAATTCCTTTTGGGCTTCAGGATCCCGTTGGAATTCCAAATCCCCACCTGAGGTGTTGGTTTGGTTTGTTGCCTTCCAGTTCCCTCCTGGTGTGGGGTGAGGGTGACGATCCCTGGAATTCCAGCTGCATCCTGGATTTTTTTATTTTTTGGCTGACCCAGCCTGAACAAAACGGGTTAAATCCCGATTTCCTGAGCTGAGCTTTTGCAGTTTGGTGGCTTTCAGATGGATCCCAGCGAATTCCTGAGCCGAATTCCTGCTGGGAACGGGCCTTTTCAGCTCTTTGGGCTGCTGATACTTAGATAAGAAAAAGCTCCAGGCTTCCAGATTTTCCTCTTTTAAAGGGAAGAAAATAAAAAAGTGTCAGGATTTAGGGGAGATAAGGCTCCAAAAGTTTTGTCTTTTAGACTTTAGAGGCCTGAGGGCATTTTTTGGGCTCCTTTTGCATGGGGAAAACCGGGATAAAATTCCAATTATCGTGAGGGTTGCACTTAAAAAAAGGGAAAAATCTCCTTCAGCTCGACCTGTTGATGCAGCAAGAAATGCCGGAGCTGCTGAATCCTGGAATTAAAAGTAAAATTTTTACTTTTTATCGCCGTTCCCATGACAAAATTGGGATGGTTCCATCAGGAGAGAAGCTGATAAAATTGAAATATAAAAAATTACGGTCAAAATATGGCTCCGTGTGAGGGATTTTGGTCAAAATATGGCTCCACGTGAGGGATTTTGGTCAAAATATGGCTCCGTGTGAGGGATTTTGGTCGAAATGTGGCCTCAAATTAATAATTTTGGTTGAAATGTGGGTCTGTATTAAAAAAAAATTGACAGGAATGCGACCCATGTAAAGAATTTTGATATAAATGTGGTTCTGTAGCCTTAAAAAAAACCTTTTCCTGGTTTAATTGGTGTTTAATTGTTGTTTTTTTAACAAAATCAACGCATCGAGCTGCTGGAAACAGATCAAAGGCGGCGAAGCTTCCCGGTGCTGGGGTTATTTTTTTTGTTCTTGGGTTGATTTTGTGGGTTTTTTAAGGTTATTTTTTAAGTTTTATTCGGCGCTTCTCGGGGTTTTCGGTTTCGTTTTGGGTTTTACCGGCTCTTCTCTCCTGACTTTCCCAGGGGAGGAGCAGGAATTCCACGGGAATTCCACAGGAATTCCACGAGAGTGCAGGAATTCCACAGGAATTCCACGGGAGTGCAGGAATTCCACAGGAATTCCACGAGAGTGCAGGAGTTCCTCAGGAATTCCACGAGAGTGCAGGAATTCCACGGGAGTGCAGGAATTCCACAGGAATTCCACGGGAGTGCAGGAATTCCACAGGAATTCCACAGGAGTGCAGGAATNTGGTCAAAATATGGCTCCATGTGAGGAATTTTGGTCAAAATATGGCTCCGTGTGAGGGATTTTGGTCGAAATATGGCTCCGTGTGAGTAATTTTGGTCAAAATATGGCTCCGTGTGAGGGATTTTGGTCAAAATATGGCTCCATGTGAGGGATTTTGGTCGAAATGTGGCCTCAAATTAATAATTTTGGTTGAAATGTGGGTCTGTGTTAAAAAAAAATTGACAGGAATGCGACCCATGTAAAGAATTTTGATATAAATGGTGGTTCTGTAGCCTTAAAAAAACCCCTTTTCCTGGTTTAATTGGTGTTTAATTGTTTTTTTAACAAAATTAACGCATCAAGCTGCTGGAAACAGATCAAAGGCGGCGAAGCTTCCCGGTGCTGGGGTTATTTTTTTTGTTCTTGGGTTGATTTTGTGGGTTTTTTAAGGTTATTTTTTAAGTTTTATTCGGCGCTTCTCGGGGTTTTCGGTTTCGTTTTGGGTTTTACCGGCTCTTCTCTCCTGACTTTCCCAGGGGAGGAGCAGGAATTCCACGGGAATTCCACAGGAATTCCACGGGAGTGCAGGAATTCCACGGGAATTCCACGAGAGTGCAGGAATTCCACGGGAGTGCAGGAATTCCACAGGAATTCCACGAGAGTGCAGGAATTCCACAGGAATTCCACGAGAGTGCAGGAATTCCACGGGAATTCCACGAGAGTGCAGGAATTCCACAGGAATTCCACGGGAGTGCAGGAATTCCACGGGAATTCCACGAGAGTGCAGGAATTCCACAGGAATTCCACGAGAGTGCGGGAATTCCACGGGAATTCCACGAGAGTGCAGGAATTCCACAGGAGTTCCACGAGAGTGCAGGAATTCCACGGGAATTCCACGGGAGTGCAGGAATTCCACAGGAATTCCACAGGAATTCCACGGGAGTGCAGGAATTCCACGGGAGTGCAGGAATTCCACGGGAATTCCACAGGAGTGCAGGAATTCCACGGGAATTCCACGAGAGTGCAGGAATTCCACAGGAGTTCCACAGGAGTGCAGGAATTCCACAGGAGTTCCACGAGAGTGCAGGAATTCCACAGGAGTGCAGGAATTCCACAGGAATTCCACCTGCGTTTTCATCCCGTTTTTTTTTCATTTTTGGTGCCTGCAAGGGGAGCGAGGTGCAGCTGAGGGAATTGCTCCAGACCCGTGGAGCTGGAAAAGTGCTGGAAAAGTGTTGGAAAAGCCCCGGGTGATGTGTCGGGATGGATCCCCAGCTTGCCACAGGGGGGGTTTTATGTAACTTCCATCTCGGCGTGGGAGGAATTCGCCACGAGGTTCCTGAGGGAACGGCAGCACCTTCCCTAATTTTGGAATTCTATTTTTATAGACTTGGAATTATATGGGTTTTTTGGTTTTTTTTTTGATCTGGGGAGAAGGAAGAGGCCGGGAAGGAAATGGGATCCATAACCCTGTTTTTAGGAAGGCCAACACCTTTTATTTTAACGGATGGAATCCCGGGGTCCCAAAGGGTTTGGGTTGGAATGGGATCATCCTGTCCCACCCAGGGGCACCTTCCACTGCCCCAAATTGCTCCAATTCCCATCCAGCCCGGCCTTGGACACTTCCAGGGATGGGGATCACCTGTCATGCTCTCTTTTTCCTGCAGGATTTTTCTGGGATTTGAAGGATCCCGACTCTCTTTTCTCCCCGTCGCTAATTATCCGTATTATTAATTGTAAATACGAAATTTAATTACCTCTCTCCCAATATACAGCTGATTAAATTTGGATTTTTTTTGTGTATAAAGAGAGTTATTTTCGCTTTAGGACCCTCAGCTTCCACCTGGTGGCCGTAATTCTCTGTTGCCTCTGCTGAGGGAAGGCTGGAAAATCTTCCTGGAGTCGCTGAGGTTGGGAAAGGCCCTTAAATCATCAAGTGCAAGGATTCTGTGGAGTGTCGACCCCACAAAACCTCAAAGCCACGCTCCCCCAAAGTCCCAAACTCCTCTCTTGGTGATCCTGAAATTGAAAGCTCCTTTCAGGCCTTAATTCCGGTGTAAATGCTGCTCTCTGGGAGCTCCTGGATCTGTGGGGTTTGGGATTCCTGCCTTGCCTGGCCCCGTTAAATCCCATCCGTGCCCTGGCTCTCGCTCCGTGGGCCGGAATTCCCGGCTCGGGTTTCCTTGATGGAATCAAACCCCCCCCTCCCCTTGGCGCTGCTCTGGGAATAATTTATAGTCTTTTGATAAGCTGGATCGATTGGATGGGAGCCTTCGGAGGGCGATAATTCCCATTGAATTTGGGAAAGAAGGGCACTAATTCCCATTGAATTTGGGAAGGAGAGGCAGTAATTCCCATTGAATTTAGGAAGAAGGGGCAATAATTCCCATTAAATTTGGGAAGGAGGGGCAGTAATTCCCATTAAATTTGGGAAGGAGAGGCAGTAGTTCCCATTGAATTTGAGAAGGGGCAATAATTCCCATTAAATTTGGGAAGGAGGGGCAGTAATTCCCATTAAATTTGGGAAGGAGGGGCAGTAATTCCCATTGAATTTGGGAAGGAGGGGCACTAATTCCCATTGAATTTGGGAAGGAGGGGCAGTAATTCTTACTAAATTTGGGAATGAGGGGCAACAGTTCTTAAAATATATTCCTGTGGGGAAAGTTCTTCCCTTTGCCCCCAGTTCCCTGTTGGTGATGGTTTCGGCGGGGACGTGGGTGGTTCTTGTGCCGTCGTCGTGTCCGGGTTGCTGTGAAACGAAAACTTTTGGAGTTTTTCCTCCAAAACTGGATATTTCTCATGAAGCCGAATGCTCGAGGTGGAATCGCTGAACTTTTCTGTGGGGAATCTTTGATTTTGGCACCACAAAAATTTTGGCTGAGCAAAAGCTGGTAGAATGTGGGAAGGTTCCAGCTCTGAGGCGTGTTGGAGCGCTGGGGAGGGATTTTGGGATCTCGGGGAGATCCGTGGCGGAGGGATGGGTGAGCTCTTGATGTCGTGGCTGAGGTGTGTGAAATTCCCTGACACTCTCCGAGGAATTGAGCAAAGCAAGGAGAGGGAGTTGTGTTCCTGTTCCTTCTCCTTCCCTGAGGGATCGGAGCCGAGAACTGGAGAGGAGTGGAAATTGGGAAAACCCAACTTTCCTGTCGGCTCAGCGTGGGGAACGATCCTAATGAATTCATTTCCAAGCTGCCAAAGTAGGGATTAATTATGCAAATAACCAGGGCAGATGCACAGCAGTCAGACCTTCGTTAATATCTTTAATTTCTCTCAATGAGAGGCAGAAATTCAGGAAAAAATGTTCAAATGGGAAGAATCCCAAATCCACCTTTTCCAATCCCGCTTTTGAGGCTTTTATTCCTGCGGCGTGTTGGGGTGATTGGAGACAACACCAGGCCAGAAATTCTCTCCAAAAAGGTTTGCTCTGTCCTGATCCATGTGGGATTTTCCAGGGAATTTCGGAGCCTCCCAGCTCCCCTCAGAGCCGGGTTTGTGTCCAGGGGCCGTCGGTGTTTCCCCCGCTCCGTGTCCCGAGTCCCTCCCGTTCCAAATCCCGATGTCCAACGTTACATTTCTTATTCCTACCTGCCGTTCACATCTTCTTTTCCTTGTTTGTTTTTTTTTCCATGTTTCCCCGGCTGGATTGTAATAGAGAAGAAGAAAATGAGGTGAGTGAAAGCAATTCAGTGTTGCTGGATCTGCTGTGAGCCCAGCTGGGGTGGTTTGACTGGGACATTCCATGAATCCAGAGGCGCTGAGGGGCTGGAGAAAGCAAACGGATGCTGTTCTTGGTCCCTCTGGTTAAACTCGGGAAGGAGGGGCAGTAATTTCTACTAAATTTGGGAATGAGGGGCAACAATCCTTAAAAAATTTGGGAAGGAGGGGCAGTAATTCCCATTGAATTTGGGAAGGAACGGCACTAATTCCCATTGAATTCGGGAAGGAGGGGCAGTAATTCCCATTGAATTTGGGAAGGAGGGGCACTAATTCCCATTGAATTTGGGAAGAAGGGGCAATAATTCCCATTGAATTTGGGAAGGAGGGGCAATAATTCCCATTGAATTCGGGAAGGAGGGGCAATAATTCCCATTGAATTTGGGAAGGAGGGGCACTAATTCCCATTAAATTTGGGAAGGGGGGCAGTAATTCCCATTAAATTTGGGAAGGGGGGCAATAATTCCCATTAAATTTGGGAAGGAGGGGCACTAGTTCCAGTACCACTTGTGCCACAAGCACATGGGAAGCGATGGCACAGCTCGGTGTGGGTTGGTGCTGATTATTTAAAGACTTAATTTGTAAAAATAATGAGTTTTGCTGCCTGTGACTCAATGAATTTATTGGGAAAAGTGAGATCTTGGAGGCCTGGGATAGATTTTAATCTCCTGGCTTTGTAATGAGGGCTGTTAATCATTTTGGATGCGCTTTTTTTTTCCCCATTTTGGGCAATGTTCCCTTTCTGTAAAACATGAGAGGAAGGAGAATTCCTCTTCTCCTGGAGAGCTTTCCCAGTAATTCCCACCTGCCACGTTCGCCGTGTTACCTGTGGAGCGCGTTTCAAATTCTGGAAATCGTGTTTTGTTCAAGTTTGCTGTTATTTAAGGAAAAAAAAATTCCCTGGAAGGGTGAGCACATGATGGGAAATACCCCGGAATGTGTCAGCTCTGCTGAATCTGCTGTGGGAAGGGGAGGAATGGAAAAGTGGCAGCTCTTTTTTGCCTGCACATCCCATATTTAGGAAAAAGTGGATTTATCCAAACCCCCTTATTGCCTTTATTTCAAAGCTGTTGTGCTTGAAATCAGAAGGATTTTTGATCAAAGCATTAATGCTTAAAATAGTGGCACCGAAGTTGGAGCAAGAAGGAAAACTCTGAGACGCTGATTCCCTGAATTTCCAATATTTTTAACCATGCATTTATTAATTTATAATTGATATGGTTAAAGAATCCTGTCCCTGATAAGAATTTGGGTTCAGATCTGTGGAGACCCTTCAGGGTATGGTTGGAGAGGAACCCGCTCGCTTCTGTTGTCCCAGGATGGAGAAAAAAAAAAGGAATTTCTGGTTGTAAGGATAATAATCAATCCAGGAATCCCTTAAAAATGCTGTTCCCTCACTCTTCAGGAGGCTGAACTCCTACTGGAGGAGGGTGTCAGTGGTGTTCCTTTTGGCCTTCATCCTTCCATGAATTAATGGATATAAACTTGGGGATTATTCCCAGGATCATCTTGGTGTGTGGATTCTCTGGAAAACAGGGATGGATCATTTTCAGCAGGAATTCGTGGAGGTGGTTGTGAGTGAGAGGAGCCCATTTCAGACCTGGAGATGCTCCTTTTTTCCAAAGTCAATGTTTTGGGTGCCCTTTTAGCCATGAAACTCCTGAAACTCCTTTAAAACCGTCCCTGAAATGTCCCCTCATAAAAGCCCCACAGATTTCTAGGAAATGCTTTTGGGTTTTGCTCCCAGTTTTCCCACAGCGAAGGGAATTTGCTGCTGCAGATTCAGAGTGATGCTGGGTTGGGTCACCAGGACAATCATAGAGAGACCACTAAAAAGTGATCACAATGAAACTCCCAATGCATTGAAAAAGAGGATTTTTTGGGATGTGTGATGTCCCAGGCTGCAAAAAACCCGGGATTTCCAGTACACCAATGTCTCATTTAATCATTTACTGCGATGCATCGAGCCTGAGCAGCTCCATGTTGTTTTCCATGAGTTAAAGGATAACAAAATCCTTAATAATTCACAGGGGGCTGCAGGGAACTGCTGCTCCTGCCAAAAATGTGCTCATGGCGCAGCTACGGCAGCAAAACCCGGCTCTGGACGGTTTGGATACGACTCTTTCCACTGAAATTAGGCTTAAAACGCAAAATGTAATTTCCAGAGCAGCTGTGGATGCCCCTGGATCCCTGGAATTGTCCAAGGCCGGGTTGGACTGGTCTTGGAGCAGCCTGGGACAGTGGAAGGTGTCCCTGCCCATGGCAGGGGTGGAACAGGATGATCCTGAGGGTCCCTTCAACCCCAACCATTCTGGAATTCCATGATTCTGATGTAATTTGGAATTTTGGAGACAGGGGCTGTTGATGACAAAGCCCTTTTCCTAATTTATCTTCTCCAAGATTTTATTCCCGGGACACAGATGAGCTCTAAGATTTAAAATAAGGGGAGAAATGCCCAAATGGGTGAATATAGGGTGCTGTGTGCTCTGGAAATTTTTGGGTTTGGAAGGTGCTGAGGGAGCTCCTGGGCGGGAGGCAGCCAGAACCTCCTGGTGGGAAGAACACGGAGCTTGGAACGGTCGGTTGATCCAGAGGGGACGGAGTCATCGCGCATCGTTGGGTCCTGATGGGAGTTCTCGGGGAGTTGTTAATTAATGCTGGTCTAGGCCTGAGCCTGGGAACTGGCAGGAATTAGTGATGACCTGGAGAATGCTGTTGGGGGAAGGTGGGAAAGGATGGGGTTTAAGTTCCTGCTGCACTTGTTGTTGGTCTGGTTTATGCTGGAATCAAATTCCAGAATCCCAGAATGGTTTAGGTGGGGAGAGACGTTCAGGATCATCCAGTGCCACCCCAGCCATGGGCAGGGACACCTCCCGCTGTCCCAGGCTGCTCCAAGCCCAGTCCAATCTGGCCTGGGACACTTCAGGGATCCAGGGGCAGCCACAGCTGCTCTGGGAATTCCATCCCAGTCAGGAATTCCCAGTTCCCAATCTCCCATCCATTCCCTGTGTCCTGTCCCTCCATCCCTTGTCCCCAGTCCCTCTCCAGCTCTCCTGGAGCCCCTTCAGGCCCTGCCAGGGGCTCTGAGCTCTCCCTGGAGCCTTCTCCAGTACCGGGAGGCTGCGTGTGAGGTGACTCACATGAGAACAAACGCACTTTAAGCTTAAAACTCAGGATATTTTGCAGCCTGGGACCGCAGAAACGGCGTAAAAAAGCAGAGTTTTGCCCTCAATTAACTTCATAAGCTGAACTCTCTTTTTTAAAAAATAAGAATTAAATGATAAAAGGATTTTGAGCTCGGTCATTTATAAGTCAGATAAAAAGCCTCAGCCCAAACCTCAGAGGAGGCTTAGTTTCAAGCTGGAGAAATCTGAGGAATTGATTTTTTCAGGACAGAGCCGGGCAATGGAGACAGACCCAGGGTATGCATTTCTCTTTTATCGTCATGAAAAATTCACCAGGTGAAAGAAAATGCCGCAGAACTGTGTTCAACCCCCTCAAAATCCAATTCCTCCAACCGCATCTTCTTTTTCTTCTGCAGGGCAAGCCCGAAACGGTGCCGAGAGCCGGTTTTATCAAAGGCCCCGTGTTCAAAGGCGTCGCCTCGAGCCGCTTTTTGCCCAAAGGCACCAAAACCAAGGTTAACCTTGAGGAGCAGGGAAGACAAAAAGTGTCTTTCAGCTTTAGTTTAACCAAGAAAACTTTACCCAATCGATTCCTGACTGCTCTGGGAAACGAGAAACAAAATGAAGCTCCGCCACCTCCAGCGGTTCCCCTTCCGACTGATTTTAGCCCCAAAAATAAACCGGACTTGGGGGACGCCGCCGGTTCAGCCGAGGAATCTTCTCCTCCGAAACCCAAGGTAGAACTGGGGAAGATTCATTTTAAAAAACATTTGCTGAACGTCACAGCAAAGCCACCCCCGGCTCCGGCGGCGCCGGTACCGACGCCGGTACCGGAACCGGTGGCCTCGGCCGTGGATTTCCCCCCCACGCCGCCGCCTCCGCCGCCCCCGCCGCCACCGCCGGTGTCGCCGACGCCGGTTCCCGGAGCCACGGCCCCGCCGGTGACAGCGATGCCGGCGCTGCTGCTGTCACCGCCCGGCGAGGCCGAGGCCCCCGCGCCGAGGGAGCCGAGCCACGCGCCGCCCAGGGAGGCCTCGGAGCCGGACGCCAAGCGGGATCCGGCGCCGCGCGGCTCGGAGGAACGCGCGGCTCCGGCCGCGCCCGAGAGGACGGAGAGAACCCCGCCGAAGGAAGATTCCCATATTGGGAAGGAGGATGAGGTTTCCGATGGCTCCAAGGGCGCTCCCGCGTGCTCCCGGAGGCAGGGGGCCAAGAGGAAGTTCTCCCAGTCGGACGGCGCGGCGCAGGGCTCCGAATCCGACGAGGATTCTGTGAGGACCTCCTCCAGCCAGCGGTCGCACGAGCAGAAGATCTCCAGCACGGAAAAGGAGAGAGATTCCAGACGGAGCTCCGCGTCCGTCCGGGGCGATGACCTGGGCAAGTCCTCGTCGCGCTCCAGGTCGGACAGGGACGAGAAGTACTCGAGCTATTCCAAATCGGAGAGAGACTCGCGGTACTCGTCCTCCCGCTCCCGCTCCGACAGAGAGAGGAGGAGAAGCCGGTCTCATTCCCGCTCCCGCTCCGACCGCAGCTCCCGAACCAGCTCCTCCTACTCGAGGTCGGAGCGCTCGCATTACTACGACTCTGACCGCCGGTACCACCGGAGCTCCCCGTACCGGGAACGCTCGCGGTATTCCCGGTCGTACGCGGACAGCCGGGCGCGGGAGAGCTCGGACTCGGAGGATGAGTACAGGAGGACACATTCCAGGTCCAGCGACTCCAGGCGTACGTCCTCCCATTCCTCCTCCTCCTACAGAGACTCGCGATCCTCTTACTCCAAGTCGGACAGGGACAGCAGAGCGGAGTCGTCTCACGCCGACGTGGACAGGCGAGGGAGGTCGTCTTCGAAAGCGGATCGAGATTCCAAAAGGACTTCCGAAAGCGAAGTGTCCAAAAGGTGCTCTCCCCTCGATGAACCGGGCTATCGGAAGGGGACGTCCCATTCCAAGCCCGACAGTAATGTGAATTCCTCCCGCTATAAATCCACCCCTTCCAAGGCCCCCGCACCAAAGCCTGATAAATTTAAGAGTTCTTTCTGTTGTACAGAATCGATCGAAGAAATCAAGTCCAAGTCTAATTCTCTAGATTTAGAGACCTCTTGTGTAAAGAACAATGAGATCAGGGTGTCCAGTGGGAAAAAGTCGGAAAGGGAAAAGACACTTTCTCCATTAGATCAGTTCAGCGATTCTCCCGCTTTGCCGAAAGCCGACGAGTCCAAGGCGGGTTTGGCCAACTCAAAATCCAAGGAACTTGCAGCAAACGAAGGCCACGACAGTGTTAAGGAGCAAGAAGTGTTCTTAAAGGCAAAGCACGATGCCTTAAGAACGTGTTTCCCCACGGAATCGAGTGTGAACGGCTCCCCGGAGGGTCAGGATGAGGGTCTGGCACCTTCCAGTGCCTCCAGAGCAGAGGATGTCGCCGCCTCCTCTGACCACGGCCCGGGTCGGTCGGAAGCGTCGCCTGCCGTCAAGACGAGCCCGCTGTATCCGTTGCCATCCAATGGGTTTGAGAGCACGGATGCGTCCCAAGAGCAGGAGCTGGATGATTCCCAGGTCCAGTCCAGCGAGTGCAACAGCCTGTTCCAGGAAGCGGAGGCTCCGGCGCTGCAGCAGCCGGAGGAAGCCGCCCCTCTCCTTGTCGTGAATGTAGATCCCACTAAAACTGTCCTTAAATTGGATGAGGAGGTGACTCCGTGTGACAAAACCAAAGAACCTGTTTTTTGCTACATTTCCGATGATGCCGCCCCTGGTTTGTACCACTCGGAAGTGGAGATCGAAGCGGAACCTGCGGATTTGAAAGCGACGTCCGAGACTTTCCTGGACGTGCCGGTGGAGCCGCAGACGGTGACGTGCGATTACGAGAGCGCGGAGGATTCCCATTCCAAGCCTGCCGGGGAGGAGGAGCACGGCCATCCTTCCCATAATAAAATCAGCCTGGCCGCGGAAAGGTCGAGCAGGGATTCCTCCCGGGATGGCTGTTCCCAGAGGCTCCAGTCGGATCGTCTCACGCCGGAGGAAAGCGTCTCCTCCAAATGGGACGTGCCCCCGCCGGGCGTGTGCCAGGAGCCGCCCCAGCATTCGGAAGCCGAAGAGATGCTGGAGTTGGATGCTCAGCACGTGGATCTTGGCTCAGCTAAAGGCAAGTCCTCGTTCCAGAATGAACATTCCTACTATTCAGAAGTGCCGCTGGAGCACCGCGGCAGAGAGGTCGTGGAAGAAAGCGCTGTTTCCACCGAGGGAGCGGAGCTGGATGAGCTGAGGGTTCAGTGTCCCGGCGTATCGGCGGACAGGGATGAGGGAAGCGAGCCCGTGTTGGCCTCGGCTTTTCCGGATGCTTTGTATCCCTGCTCCGATGTCATTGTCACCGCAGAGGACACGGAGATGGTGACCCAAGCCCCGACGTGCGACAGCGCCTCGGAATTCATTCCCGCCGGCCACGACGATTATTCCGACACGGGGGACAGCGACAGCGAGGCGGGCAGCGAGGACAGCGACACGGAGGACTCGGATTCCGATGATGGGACGCCACGGAAAAGGCTCCAGTCGGTTGTGGTGGTTCCCAAGAACTCCACCATAGCCATGGAGGAGAACAGCCCGGGCTCCTCCCGGAGCAGCCGGCGCTTCTCCGACCACTGGGATGACGAGCGGCCCGAGCCCAGCAGACCTTACTATGAGGAGAGGCCAGAAAACACGGGGAGTAAAGGCGGCCCCCAGGTGGAGAGCAGGTGTTCTCCCAGAGGGATGGAGAAGAGTCCGGCCACCTCCACGGAGCTGAGCAGGAAGGAGCCGGAGGAGCTGCGGGCGGATCCGTGCCAGGCCCAGAGCGACGGCGTGGACAGCACCAGCCAGGCCGACCTGGCGGCCGATTCCCACGGCAAAGCCGGCGCGGAGGACAGGACGGTGCTGCCGGACGTGGTGGCCATGGGAAGGCCCGTGGGCCGGCCCGAGGAGCGTCCCTTCTGTGTCCCGGAGAGTTTGGAAAGCACCGACGCGTCCCGACACCAGATGAGCTCCTCCAAGCCGGACAGTCGGCAAGGGCAGGGCGGGCTCAACCAGTCCGGCCTCGGAGACTACTCCAGGCTGGATGGTTTCCGAGCCCCGGAGGAGATGGGTGCGGTGGGCTGGGACTTTTCCCAGCAGGAGAAGCCCAGCAGCACCTACCAGCAGCCGGACAGCAGCTTTGGGATGTACTCGGGTTACGTTTACCAGCCGGGCTCGGGAGCCTATCCCAGCTCCCAGAGCTACTGGCAAGGCAACGGTTACTGGGATGCCAGGGCAGCCAGCAGAGCCTCCGTGGTGAGCTATGAACGCATCCAGGGGCAGGTGCCGGATTCCCTGACGGAAGACCACGAGGAGTATGAAGAGGATGAGCGTTGGGACGAGGAGTGCAAGCCCCGCTTTCCCAGCCCCTCTGGAAAATCCCAGACGCCCGAGCAGAAGGAGAAGGGCTCGGTGCAGGCGCACGAAATCAGCAGCAATTCCACCAAGGAGCCGGTGCCGGGCGGGGAGAAGAAGGAGGAGGTGAAATCTTTGGAAAAAAACGAGGTGAAGGAACGAGGCCCACCAAAGAAAAGGCGGCCAGAGTTGGAGAGCGACTCGGAGAGCGACGGGGACTCCGGGGAGAAGAGGAAGGGGAAGCTGGAGGGGGAGCAGGTGGAGCCAGCCCCCCAGGATTCCTCCATGGTGGGCAGGTTGTGCATCATGGACGACTTCAGGGACCCCCAGCGCTGGAAGGAGTTCGCCAAGCAGGGGAAGATGCCCTGCTACTTCGACCTCATCGAGGAGAACGTCTACTTGACAGAGAGGTAACTCCTGCTTTGTTCTCGCTTGAATTCCTGGGGCAGGATTGGGGTTTGACTTCTGGTTGGGTCCAGGGTGGTTGGGTTTTTATGGCCAAATCGGCATCCCTTGGAGGGAGGGGCAGGGATGTTGCATTCCCCACGTTTGGCAAAGCCACTCCGGGCTCTCTTTCCCTAAAGGGAATCCCTCAGTTTGGCCCAGACACTCCCAAGTGCTGAGAAGAGTTGGAAAATGGGAGGATAAGAGGGAAAAGTTGATTGATTTATATCCTTTTTTATAGCTTTACCTGCCCGTTTAATGTCCCCAAATGCCAGCTCTCTCCCTTTCTGTTGGCACAGGGAATTCTCTCTGGCTGTGGGAAAGCTTTTGGACAAACCAGGTGCTTTTCCAAAGGTGTTGGTTACTTCCATGTCTTTGTTTATCATCTCAGAGGAGCATTTTTAGATCTGACGGCCATAATTTGGGGTTTTTTTTCCTTGTGGATTTTTTGCCTTGCTGGGATCCACGCTCCAGAGCATTCACCAAACCCTTCCTGGAAGCTGAAATAGGAATTAGTGGACGCCCTGCTTTTTGTCTGGCTCTGAATTTCTCCTCAAACCCTTCCTGGAAGCTGAAATACGAATTAGTGGACGCCCTGCTTTTTGTCTGGCTCTAAATTTCTCCTCTTTTTCGTCCTCTCACTTGACGGCAAAGCAGAGGCTGAAGTAACCAAACCCTCCAATTGACCTTATTAAAACATGGATGTCCAAATAAACAGAGAGAGGGAGGAGAAAGGGAAAACAGCTGAATACCCCGGGAATTCCCTTTAAGGAATCACCTTTTGTTATCTCAGAGTCATCCCCAGGCCGAGTGTCCTTGGTTATTCCTGTCCCTCCCGCTGGTTATCCAAGGACATTGAGAGATTTATTTTCCCTTTTTTTTTCCCCAAAAAACCACTGATGAGGCTCGAGGAGGGGTTTTTCCACCTGCCTCCTGCCTCACCTGTGTTCCCATGCCTTGGCTTCCCCAGGAAGAAGAACAAATCCCACCGGGACATCAAGCGGATGCTGTGCGAGTGTCCCCCTCTGTCCAAGGAGGAGCGGGCGCAGGGGGAGGTGGCCTGTGGAGAGGATTGTCTCAACCGCCTGCTCATGATCGAGTGGTGAGTCCGTGGGCTGGCCTGGAGGTGTCCCGGGAATCCTCCGGATAACCCCGGAATTCCTGGGATGTGGCGGCGCCGACCTTGGGAGCTGCCAGCAGAGAAGCTGTGGCTGCTCCGTCCCTGGAAGGGTTGGATGGAGTTTGGAGCAGCCTGGGACAGCCGTGGTGACCCTGCCCGTGGCAACGGGGTGGGATGAGATGATCCTTAAGGTCCCTTCCCACCCAAACCGTTCCATGATTTAAATCTTGGGATGCTCTGCAGGAGATCAGCCCTCACAGCCTCCTGGATCTCCTTTCCCCAGTGCCTCTGCAGCCTCTGGCTGGTGTCTCTTTGTCCCTCTGGAAGAGGTTTGCTGCTCCGTGGGAGCTGGAGGCAGGGTCAGGGTGCTTGGTGAGATTCCCCCTGGCATGGGGGATGTGGAAAGATGGGAATTACCTGCCAGAATCCCAAATTTTCCTTTTATCTCGTAGGCCAGACCTAGGGCAGGGGAATATCTTGAAGGAATAACCCCCCAAAACAAGGGGAGGAGAGCCCAGTTCTCCCCATTGGGATGCCCTGGTGTAGAAACACGGCAGGATCAGCATTCCAAATGTTTTTTATATAAACGTTTATTTTTTAAATAAACGATCCGCCTTTGCACGCGTGACGGTCGCGGGGTCGCGCTTTTTACAGCCGACCACGTTTGAGGGTTTCACGCGGAATTTGGGATGATTCTTTGGGATTTGTTTCCCATCCGAGCCCCCCGGGGGGGCTGTTGGCCCTGTTTTCCTGCTGGGAATTGATTTTCTCCCTTCCCTCAGCTCTTCCCGGTGCCCCAACGGCGACTACTGCTCCAACCGCCGCTTCCAGAAGAAGCAGCACGCGGACGTGGAGGTGATCCTGACCGAGAAGAAGGGCTGGGGGCTCCGAGCTGCCAAGGACCTGCCATCGTAAGCCTCCCCTCTTCCCA